>PVKU01007986.1:0-79359 GCA_004027475.1 Anoura caudifer
CCCCCCCCCCCCCCCCCCCCCCGCCCAGAAGTAACTATGCACACGGTGGGCATAAGCGTTGACTTGATTGTGGTGTTTTACAGTGTGTATGTACATTAAACCATCACATCATATACCTTAAATGTATACAATTCCGTTTGTCCATTATACCTCCATAAAGCTGGAGTGGGGGAAAGAAAAGCTCTCAGGCGATTCCAAGGTGCATCCAGGGTGAGAGCCGCTGTGCTGAGCAGGGGACTCGGTGCATTTTCTGGAGATGGGTTGACAGAGTCTTGACAACCCCTGGGAACTTGTGTAAGTTTCTGTGACAGACGAGCAGAGGAGCTTTGCTCCCAGGCTAGAAACCAGTTTATTTTCACAAAACTATGGAAGGGGTAACCCTAAAGAGTCCCAGTGACTGCAAGCAGCAGACATTTAAGGACGGGAACCTGGATGGGTCCCACGCCTTGGCTGGGGCTGAAGGCCTTGAGGATCTGGTAACCAGGGGCTGCCGATGGACCACAGCAGTTACGTTGCTTAAGTTACACACGTTCGTGGGTCACCTGGAGTAAAGTGTCTGTTGGAATCATAGGTCTCAGGCTGAGTGACTGTGTATTGGGGTAGCAATACAAGGACATGGAGATGTGCTGGCTTCTTGTAATAGCGTTGGAAAACTGAAAAGAAAAAGCTTGGAGTTTTAATATTTCATTTCAAATCACAGATGGAGAACTAACTAGTAAGTTTCTTCTGCCCTAAAAGCCTCTCTTATCTCTTGTGGTTTCAGAGCTGATATACTCGAGTCAGCTGCAGAGTCCGATGGGGGGCTTGCTCAGTTACAACACAGCTTGAGCTCACAGCCTCACCAGGTCTCATGCAAATGCTGGAGCACTTGTGGGAAGGAGCAGAAATGTAAAATTGGGAATGACCACTTTGGGAGGATTTTTACGATTCAGAGAACCCATAACTCCTGATACTACTGAGGTTCCCTTGCACCCAATGCCTACATTTCCCAGCCTTCCTTATACGTGCCTCTGCTAATGTCCTAGCTTTCACCAGGCAGACACAGCCCTGCGTCACTGGGAAGGCAGAGTGGACAGAGGGAGGCAGATGCCCATTCCAGCGGAGCTCAGCACGGCAGAGGCAGAGGGCCCTGGAGCCCGCAGAGCTGACGGCAGCTTCCTGATTCCTCAGCTTTCTTTCCGACATGGCGGAGGCTCCCTCAGAGGGTGGGTACCGCCATGTGGTTCTTACAGTGGCTCCTAAAATCTCAGCCGTGAGCCTGCTCTCCAGCATTTCTGCCAGCCACCCAGTAACGCGTAACGCAATCCTTTCTGCTCGAAGTGGCTAAGTGAATTCTGTCCCTTCAACTGAACCTAGACACAGAGAGGTATCGTAATTCACCGTCAGCTTTTCTAGCCACTGTGGAAATGGCCCATACCAGCCATAAGAGGAAGGCATATAGGCTCTGCTTGAATTTCTCCAGGGACAAGTTTCTTAGGCAGCTCAATCCATTTTGAACAAATTCCAATTATCCACAAAATTGTTTTCATACTTCTCTGGAATCTATTTGCAACGAGTCCATTGATTTTGTTTCCTGTTAACCACATTGGCTTGGTTTCTTCTTAGTTACTTGGACAAGAAAAGTTCTAAGCTAAAAATTCAAAATCTCCCACCTGTTCCCCCTATAGCATGGTTCCCAGATTCCTTAACACTCTCCATAAGTATGTGAGAGAGAGAGAGAGAGAGAGGAGGGGAAGAGAGGGGGGTTCAGGTAGCTTCACTGGGGACCGTTAAAGGTGTCTGAATGTGTCAGAAGGTGCAGGTATAAGTTTTCATATAGAAAAAAAGCTAAAAGGGGGTTGGATGAAGTATATGTGATTAAAAAACTCCCTATTTATTGAGTCCTGGTGCCAGCTCATGTTTATTTTGCTAGCCTCACTGGAGTATTTTATTTTTGTAGTAATTTCTCCTTCATCTATTAGCTCATCTTTCTGTTAGTAAATTAATGATCCTTGGATCATCCACTTGATAGCATGAATATTATTATATTACCCAAAGTGTAGTTGTAAAGAGGCAGGAAAGGGAAAAATAAAAATTAAAAATTAATCTAAAATAAGACAGGATTAAATAATATTTTACTGTTATTTTTATTTTTCAAACTGCTTATCACTATCAACAAGTAGTTGTTTATATACTTATTGTCTGTCTTCCTTCACCAGAGTGTAAATCCCAAGAGGCAAGAGCTTTCTTCTGATCCTTGCTGTATCCTTAAAGCCTGATCCAGGACATTAAACAGAGTAGATTTGAAGAATATATATGTATACATATATACAGTCTGTCTGGAAAAAGTCCAGCCAATTGTTAATATGAGAATGGTTTTCAGACATCAGTGTAACCTGGCAGCCAAGGAGAGTGGACTGGAATGTCCATGCGTGAACAATGACTTCACCGTACTGGTCAGTGGGGGCAGTAGATGCCATTGGGTGAGCGTGTGCACTGTGTGGCCATTGCACTCAAAATGACTGAGTGAGTAGAGCAACAAATATGCATCAAATTTTGCATTAAGCTTGAACATTCCTCCACGGAAACTATTCGGGTAATTCAGGAGGCTTTCAGGGATGATGCAATGAGTGCAGCACAAATAAATGCGAGGCACAAACACTTCAAAGATGATTGAGGACCTGTTCAAAGTGATCCGCGTTCTGGGAGGCCTGCAACAAGCGGAACACCTGAGAGTGTTGAGTGTGTACGGACTGCAGTCAACCAAGACCGGCAACTGACAGTGCGAGAACCAGAAGCTGATCTGGGGATTCCAAAAACTACTGGGTCCGAGATTTTGATGAAGGTCTTGGCATGAAATATGTCGTGGAAAAATTCATTCCGTGGCTTCTGCTACCACAGCAGAAGGAACATAGTGTTGCAGTTGCTAATGACTTGGTTCAAACCGCTACCAATAAACCAGATTTCCTCAAGAAGGTCATAACTTTGAAGGAGACTGAGGCGTCGTTTTCTATGTACAATGTTTTTTATGTCTTGTATTTTCTTCTATAAATGTCTCTCTTTTTCATAGTATATAGCTGGATACTTTCTGGACAGACAATATATGTATGTATGCACTCACATACTAGTTTAACGAATGAATGAATGTTTGTAGACGTGATGACAGAAAACAAAAGGGGAAGTGGAGGAGCCAGAGGGAGACTGTGTTTCCTATTGCTGCATAACAAGTTATCATAAGCTCAGTCCCTTAAAACAACACCCATTTTGATCTCACAGTGTTATGGGTTTGGAATCGGCCCTGCTTGATGGTCCCCTGCTCATGGTCTCATCAGACTACAGTCAGGATATTTATTTGGCTGTGTTCTCATCTGGAAGCTCATCTGAGAGAATGCCCACTTCCCAGCTCACTCAGGTTGTTGGCAGAATTCATTTCCCTCCAGTACGAATGAGGGCCTGGCTTCTCACTGGTTGTGGTGTGGAGGCTGCCCTCAGGGATCGTGGGGGCTGCCCTGCAATCCCCCTCCACGTGGTCTCCAGCAGGCACTCCACTGCATGGCTGGTTGCCTCTTCAAGGCCAGCAGAGAAGGCCTCTCTCCAGTCTGCTAAGCCAGAGTTTTATACAATATAATCTGATCATGGACATGATGTCATCTTTGTCATGTTCTGCTGGTTAGAAGTAAGTCACAGGCTTTGCCCACACTCACGGGGAGGGGATTATACTAGAGGGTGACTCATTGGGGGTCACCTCACAGTGTGTCCACCGTAGGACCTGAGGAAGGAATATAAGTGGTCAAGGAGAAATTTGGCATTTCGTTTTGCAGGCATTTCTTCTTCTTATAAAATTCACCTTCCATTTCGCTATCAGAATATCATGCAGCTCACAGGTTAAGTTTAGGAAACCTCCCATTTCTATATACTTTAGAAACTCCCAGGGTCTGGAATTTTTGGCTTGGTTAATGAGTTATCTTATTTGTAGTCCCTGTCTAAATTTTAATTTCTTTCTGGTGAAAAGGAAATGAAAGATAGAGACAGAGACAGATAGATGGATGGATAGATGGATAGATATAGAGAGAGACTGGTTGGGTCTGAGTCCCTGGATACTTAGGAAGTAGAGGTCTTTGTTCACAAGGTGAGCACAACCCCGAGCTGAGGATCTAGAACACCTAGCCTGCGCAGATAGCTACCCGCTGCACCGGAGGGGTATCGTGATGCTGGGCATTTCCCTCAGAGTGACTTTGTTTACTAACCAATGAGTCTGGGCTGGTTAAAGTGACTTGATGTAGTTTGCCAAAAAGGCATCCCTAAATACTGTAAAATGTCTTCTCACAGCTTGTTTTTCTTCCAAGTAGTTGAGTAACCAATATGTTCGTCCCTGGTCCTAGGGGCTTGCCTGCAAAGCCTGTCGGTACACAGCTAAGAGGGTGGAGTGTATATATTTGAAAATCACTAGGGAAACAAAAGAACAGATTGAACCATCTTCAAAAGACCTAACATATTCAGCCAAATTGGGGGTGCCGTTAATTGTAAGGCCCGCCCTTGTTTCGTGTCCCTAAGGAAGAAAGCAGAGCACTGGCCGTTAAACAGTGACACGCCGTTGATTGCAGGGTGCATCCCTGTTTCAGAGGTGACAGTATATGCAAAAAATGAGCGTCTCTGAGTTGATGATGAATGTGCTTGGTTCCCCAGAACAAACCTACCTGGAACTGGTTTTACCTTCAGGAAGCCCTGACTCTCAGCGGAGCTGGGGTCCAGAAGACCTGCAAATGTGACACTGAGTATCTGCTGTCACTCACTAGAAAAATAAAGCATTGGAGTTGGAGATGTCCTTAGAAGTTATTTAGCCCAGCCCACCTCGTAGGGAAGGAAGAGTTGCATCCCTCTTTCTAACAATAGTTTTTCATCTTTTACCCAAATATGCTGAGCAGTTAGGAATTAACTATCTCACCCAGGTTCTTGTTGCATTTTTATCAGGTAACTGGGTCTCAATTTAAACCTAACAATGTTTTCCTAGGTCCCACTGTGTGTGAGGAAGTCTGGATGCTTTACAGAGTGGGCGTCACCTGTGGATGAGAACGTGAGGGTCCTGAGCACAAAGCTCGTCCTAAGGGAAGAGGCATTAGGCTGATGTGATTGGCCACTGATGGTGCCCCTGTTCATTCGGTCTTTCATGTGGTGAGAGTACCTAACGTGTGCCAAGGTCTATGTCAGTGACAGGCCTAAGTTCCCAGTTTCTAGTCCTCTCAGTTCCTGCTGTTCTAAGTCCAGTCTGAAAAGCACGGGAGAAGAACTCTGATTGGGCACCTGCGTGTGGTCCCGGCAGCCATGCCCAGGGTTGCTGTGATGCAGCACAGGCAGGTCACTGGCCTTTGCCCTTCGTGGGACCTTGAGACCGTAGCTGATTTGGGTGCTCCTGGGCACAGCGGTGGTGGGCAGGAGCTGGAGGTGAGCATTCCCCAGAGCATGTTGCTTTGCCTTAGACCTCAAAGAAGCAGATTGAGGGTGATTGCAGAGGAGGTGACAAATGTCACCACATGGTATCAGAGGAGACTGTATTAATCCCAAAAGGGGAGACACCTTGATGGACCGCCTGAGGTAGCTGGGGATTATGGGAGTGTAGTGGGACCTTGAGGTTTCCACCAGAGAAAATGAGGGATGGAGTCAGCTATGCATTATTAGCAAATACAAGGTAACCTTGCTGTGACCGCCAACGAAGAAATCTGGGGAGAAATAATTTTGTCTTTCAACTTCAAAATTTAGTTGAGTTATATTTATCATAATGATTAATATATTTGGATTTATTTTTCTAATCTTAGTTTTTACTTGTCATACTTTTTCTCTCTATGTTTTCTTTTAAATTAAGTTTTTTCTTATTCAATTATTTCTTCCATTACTTGCATCAAAGTTTTTCCCTCAATATTGTTAGCCTGTACTTTTCTCTCTCCTTCATTAACCACATTTAAAGGCGCCTCAAGTGCCAACAAGTCTATAGTTTTAACTTTAAAATCTCTCCCCTTCCCCTTTTCTTCCTCCTCCTCTGAGGCCAAGCCCTCATCATCCTGTGCATCAATTACTGCAGTTCTCTCTCTCTCCCCCTCCCTTCCTCCCTCTCCACTTCCACCTCTGCTCTCTAACCCTCACCCTAACCCCGCCTCCCACCCTTGAACCCACCCCCTTTGGCTTTGTCCGTGTGTCCTTTATACATGTTTCTTGATGGCCCTTCCCCTATTATCCGCTATTATCCCTCTCCCCCTCCTCTCTGGTTACTGTCAGTTTGCTCTTTATTACAATGTCTCTGGTTATATTTTGCTTGCTTGCTTATTTTATTGATTAGGTTCCACTTATAGGTGAGATCATACGGTATTTGTCTTTAGATTCCACATATATATATATATATATGAAATCATATGGTATTTGTCTCTCTCTGACTTATTTCACTAGCAATATACCATCTAGGTCACATGGCTGACATTCTTAACATGTAGGTATGAAATGTTTCTGTGGATATTAATTAGAAATGTATGTAATGAATAAAAGTTGAATATATACCTTTTTATTACAGCTACCTTTTGTATACTTCACATTAAATTTTCATTTTGAATATTTTAGTAATCTCATAGCCTTCATGAACATAATTATTCTCTAGTTGATGCTCAAGTTGTTTCTACTTAGCCAGTGGGAGTCCATTTAAGTTGGTTCCTTCATTCTCTTAGCACTGCCTCGAATATTTTTTGAGAGATAAAAACCAGCCCTGCTGGCTGTCAAGTTATGATAAACAATTTCTTTTTTTAAAAAAAAGATTTTATTTACTTATCTTTAGAGGGGAAGGGAAGGAGAGAGGGAGAGAAACATCAATGTGTGGTTGCCTCTCATGTGTCCCCTGCCAGAAACTGTCCTGCAACCCAGGCATGTACCCTGACTGGGAATTGAACCGCAATCCTTTGGCTTGCAGGCCCGCGCTCAATCCGCTGAGCTACACCAGCCAGGGCCAATAAACAATTTCTAACAAACACAGTCATAGCCACAATGCAGCTAGAGGAAAAAAGATCTCCGAGTGATTATTGCTTCCTTACCAATAACATTGTTTCAGCATGCGCGCAAATCTTGTAAGTCTCCTCCACCTCCCTTTTTACCCAAACACCCCACGCACTGTGCTCTTCCTTGCTCAGCAAGCTAAATAAATCTGAATATGTTCCTGATGGTCTTTGACTAGTGGATCTGGACACCTTGAGGGTCTCCTTGCTTTCCAGCAACAGCAAGATGTGTTTCAGACCCATCCTGAATTTTTCTGTCCAAGACATGGGAGTCAGTTACTCTTCAAAAAGATCTCATTCCTTCAGCATATACAAGCAAAAGATACGAAAATCTGGGTATTAGGAGCACACATGAGACTCAGTAAAGAGCAAAATTGCTTCTGTTAAAAATTATTGCCATCAGGCCACTTTTTTTTTAGCTGGAATATCTCTCACCTTTTAAGGTTACGGGTTTGCGTTGATCTTTGCAGTCCAGAATGTCTTCTTGCTGTACCCAACTTTCTTTTAGTCCACGGTTTTATTAAGTACTAAGGTTTTTCTCTCTTCACATGGATTCTGGGAGGTTTGGGTCTGACTGCTCACCCACTGTCCTCCACCTTAAGTTCTCACTCATTGAGAAAAACAGGAGAACAAATACAGTCTTTAACATTTTATTAAAAAAAAAAACTGCATTACAGAACATATTCTGTGGACAAAAGGAAGATTTCATTTCCCTTCCCATTGCATCCAACACATATGTTAAATGAAAGACGTCCTTCTGGATGGGAAGTCCGAACCTGATGTTCCTACCATGTAAGAAGGGAAAGTAAAGGAAGAAGGGAGAGAGGAGCAAGTGAGGAGGAAAGGAAGAAAAGGAGAGCAACAGCAGAGGAAAAGGAGAGCAAGAGTGAGAGAGAGCGAGTTACTTGTATGCAAAAAAGGGTTTATAACGTCTAAATAGTTGTGTCGTCAGTGGAATTAATCCCACGCTGTCCCTCAGAGCCAGACATATGTAAATGCTCACAAATGGCAGCTGGCAAGGATGTTTTGATCATACGTTTGAACATAGTTATCTTTTACTGTCTAGGGTAAATTTCTAGAACAAAGGGTTTTCATCACAAGAGTATATAACTTAAATTTAAGATTTTATTTATTTATTTTTAGAGAAAAGGGAAGGGAAGGTGAGAGAGAGGGAGAGAAATATTAATGTACAAGAGAGACATCAATCAGCCTCTTGTGCGCCCCCAACCAGGGACCCTGCCCACAACCCAGGTGTGTGTCCTGACCGGGAATCAAACCGGTGACCTTTCAGTTTGCAGGCCAGTGCTCAACCCACTGAGCCACACCAGCCAGGGCTGTAGCTTAAATTTTAATACATATTTTCAAGCAGCTTTTTAAAAAAATTGTCGTTATTCAAAATTTTTTTCTGTTCTGAGAAATGAACTCACTGTTTTTAGTATCACTTCTTTCTGAATTTAATCTTGCCAATGTCACTTGTAAACTAATTTAGAGAGTCAAATAATTCTGAATTTGTTTTATTTTGCAAAAATAGCTCCTTCCTCTGCCTCTCCCTTCACCCACCTCACCATTGCCTGCTCCGTATAGGCAATTACTTCTAGTGCAAAATATTCAGTTGAGTATTTTGATATTTTCCTCCATTTTACTAAGTAACCTGATTATGTTAGGAATTTTTTTTTTTGAGTTTTCCTTTTCATCATTATCTATTGATTCCCTATATTCATTTTCTTTCACATCAATATTTCTCTTTCTAATCTCTCTCTCTCTTTGACACACGCACACACATTTCCCCACCTGCCCAGTATGAATCTTTATAATTTACATTATATCCATGTTCAGTGTTAACATTCTCGTGACCTCGCATAGCCTCAGAAGGAAGTAGTCTGCCTTTATCTCTTTGGAAGGGTTCCCCGCCCTGGAGCTATCTCTGCCTCCCCTCGCTGTGCACCCCCACTCCACTCAATCATTTGTCCCCCATCACATCACTCTGCTCCTCAAACACATTTCACTATGCTTAGCAATCTTTGGAATAAATACGAGTCTCCACAGTCTGACCCCACCTCAAATACCAAAACACACACCTCCCAAATCCAAAGGAAGTGTCCCCACGAACTCTGAGGATTTGTAAACAACATTTTTGTCTGGCATTCTCTTTACCATCAACTCCTACAATTATGTGCATCTTTCCTGTCTTCCAAACCTCAAACCCACCTCTTTCAAAATATTTTTCCTAACATATTTATTTTTTTCCTGAGATAATTCCTCTAGTAGTTTTACTACTCGTATTGATGCCTAATCATGTTCTTCTTGTTTCTATAAATTCTTCAGGTTAGAGACTGTATTATTCATCTATTTCCAACACTGGAGTTAGTACTTGGATGTGTTGTACACACGGGCTTCAGTGTGGTATGATCAAGTCAGACCATATTGATTATACCCACTAACTTTTTAAAATGCTCATGAAACTTCTGTGGAAAACAGCCTATATTATTCCTGTCCATGACTGGGGTTCAGAGATGTGTGTATATTTATGATTGTCTACAGTGTGAACTGTTGGGACTGGGAGAAAGACCCTGTTGTGGTTGAGTTGTGTCCCCCAAATTCACCTGTTGAAGCCCTAACCCCCAGTAGCTCAGAATGCGACCTTATTTGGAGACAGGCTCTCTATAGAGAAAATCAAGGTAGACTTAGGTCATTAGGGTGGACCCTAACCTAATATTTCTGGTGGCCTTCTTTCCTTTTCTTTTTTTAAAGGACATCTGGGCACAGACTTGCATAAAGGAATATGATATAAAGAGACCCAGGAGAAGACAGCGTCTACAAGCCAAGGAGAGAGGCCTAGAACATACCCTCCCCCCACAGCCTCCCAAAGGAGCCAGCCCTGCCAGCACTTTGATCCCAGACTTCCACCTGTAGAAATGTTCAGAAATTAATTTTTGTTTTGTAAGCCATCCAGTTTGTGGTGCCTTTGTGAGAGCAGTCCTACCGAAGGAACACAGGCCTGGTCCTTAATTTTTTTACGTGTTTAGAGAAGCAAAACCTCTTCACTCTGTAATAGTTTTTTTTTTTTTCTCCTTTCTTTTCAAGGTAAAGTCACTATTTATTATAACATTTATGTATTTTATAACAACTTACATGTATAAAACTATGTTACTATTTTTATCTAGAACTAAATTCATACGTTATTCAGATTTTCTTAGTTTTAACAGAATGTCTTTTGTTATTTTTTTAAATTAAATTTATTTGGGTGACATTGGTTTTTTGTGTTTTTTTTTTTTTTTCCCAAATCCCTTTTAGCTTCATTAACAGGTCATACTAAAGCAAGCAAGAAAGTGATGCAGGAACTTACAACCACCAGCGACTGCTCAGTGGCATGCACAAGTGACTTCGACAGTGGTCATTAGCGGGGGCCATTCTTCTTTGACAGGAAAGTACCGACACAATCAGTCTGCATTATTCCTTTAGAGCAGCATCCTCTTTATTTGATGCTGCTCTAAAGGAATAAATCCACACATTCACTCTTGTCATGAATGTGTGGATTTAATGTGAAGAATTTAGCCCTTCTGGTAGAAGTGACATCTCTGAAGTGAGGACTGTGTGGGAGCAGGAAGTACCAGAGAATTATTAGGGAAGTAGGGAGAGAAACAAAGGCAGGTCCTGGGAAGGGAAATGGCTCCTGTTTTTAATGTAACACTAGCCAAGTATCAGCCGAAGGCTACGTGTAACCTCATCAAAGGCTTCGCTGAACAATAGACCGAATAGCAGTTTGAGCAGAAGTATAAAAGGCAAAATAAGGGCCATTAGAGTTGTTCTTGTCCGGAAGTGAAAATCCTTACTGATTCTACAATTGTATACAACCAACAACACAAAAACAAAGACTTATGAAAAGAAAAGCTACCCCCTGAGTAGGGAAGTGGGGGAAAGTTTGATTATCTGAGCAGAACATAAAAAAGCAAAAGAAAACCTTTTACCATCTCATTTGGGGACCATCTTTCCCTGAGTGTCTTGGACCAGACCCATCCAAATAAAAAATGAGATCATAACTTTCAAGGGGGTTGTCTTTGAGCCCTCATGAAATCTAATCACATGGGTGATACACATGAAGATAATCACGAGGTTCTGGGTATTTTGGGGACCCAAAACGAAGAGAACAAGTTCAGGATCAGACAAGGAGTGAGAGACTATGCCCGGGGGAGAAGACCCAAGCGTTACAAAATGGACGGTGTTTTGGTCAAAGGGAAGGGGGTGCAACTGTTTGTTCTGGATTGTCAGTTTCTGGATTGTGCCACAGGCACAGTTAGTGAAGCACATCATTGCATCCACCCCCACCACACCTGGACACGTAGGGGAAGGAGTACATCGTGGGCTTGCGGGGCCTGTGGGCCTGGAGGATAGCCTCCAATCAGAGAAGCATTTCTTAATTGCTGAGACGCCATCTCCTGGGTCACAGACAACTCAAGGCAGGTTTGGCCTAACTGCAATTGTTTATCAGAAGTTTGTGCGGTGCAGAGTGCTGGAGGAGCCAGCAAGCCGAAGGCCTCTGGCTTCTAGCCTGGGAAAGGCTAACAGTAAGTTGAATCAGAACGAAGTTTGCAAAAAAACCTAGTATTATCTAAATCACTTTCTATGATATTGGGTTTTAGTCTTAGGAAATTCTGGTCTACATGAAATGGAAGCCTTCATGGGAAGAAAGTAAAAACAAATTGCCCGTTGAGATCTATTATGAAAAAGAAAGTAAGACCAAGATGCCAAAATGGTCTGTGTACCTACCAGTTGAAGGTCCCATAGGAATTAGGTTTTCACTGGCAGAATAAAGTAAAATATGATTGACTCCAGCTGCAAGCAATTTGAGACAATTTGGGAAGGACCTAGCTGGTGGAATTTCCATTCATTTTCGCTGGTCGGCAGAATAAAGGAGTCTGACCTCATTTATGCTTTGAGGCAACGGGGTGGGTGTGAAGATGCAGATGCAAACCCTCTGAGATGAGCAGACATTAGAAAGAATGCTCTGGATAGAGAAATTAAATAAGCACGTACAAAGAACTCCTGCTCAGAAAGGAGGGGCAGCTCATTTTGCAGATCTAACAGATTCGGAGGAGAAAATGGGCTTAAGATGAAATTATGTTGGTCCGAAATACGCCAGAAGAGATGTTTATAGCATGGGATGATGTGATGGGAAATTTCTACTGCATTAAATATTTCAGGGGCTAATGAAATATGGAGGAAATTCTAGTACTTAGATCAAAGGAGTTGTAAGGCTTGCCCCTAAGCCAACAAGTAATTTCAGTCACTGAGAGAAGAGAAACAAAGATGACGTTACTATTTCCTGGGCTAGTCTATTGGAAAGGAGGAAACCCAATGAGTGACGGTTTGCAGGAAAAAAAAAAGGTCAGTATTGGCAAGTGATTTTCTCTAATTGGCCACCGTTTTTTCAATTAACTTTCCCCTATTTGCCAGGCATTTTCTGGGGCCCCTCTGCCTCTTCCCCATCATCATTTCCATCTTTCCTCTGAAGCTTTCTCATTCCCTTTCTGCAGCTTTTACACTTTTTATCAGTAACATCTCCAGGTTAACAGGGGGGGTTCTGTTTTCATAATTTGGCAAGCCAAGTAATATTCAGGTATGTAGCAAGGAAATGATATCTGGCTGTCACAGGTTACAGGTGGACTTACATTGTTCCTGAGCCTTGGGAATGAGCTAGTTACAGCCGCTCTGGGAGCAGCATGCAATTCCATCAAAGAGTTCTTCCACGGCGTGTAGTCAGTCAGCTGCCACTCTGCTTCATGTTGCTTACAGTGGGTGGCAGGGCTTGTCAGAGAGTGGGATGAGGATGAAGACCCTGGGTGGCCCAGTCGGCCTCCAGGCCCCAAATTTCTGGGGCAGCACAGCACACACGCACTGGTGGTGTCAGAGCATGTTTGCCTCCATCTCTTCGTGAAATTTATGACATTCTTTCTGCTTGTAGATGGAGACTGATGAACTTTCTGAGTGAATCCCCTGGATGCCAGGTGCTCTGCATGGGTCCGGTTGTAGCTCTATACAGCAGTAGCTCTCAGGGACGTCAGTGTAGCCAAAGTGCAGGAGAGCAACTGGGCGTAAATTACAGGGATACTGCCTGAGATGTGGATTTTTTTTTAACAAGCGGTTGTCTGGTCCAAAAAAGAGAGTGGAGTTCTGCAGAGGAAGGTCAGACATCTGTTTGGGGGTATAGGGATGGGGAATGCAAGGTAACACATCAACCCCAGAGCTAAAATTTGGGGGCCAAATTGAAACTACAGGAGGACAATTTTGGCTATAATCACATTCTTTCTTAGGAATCTTAATATTACTTTTTGTTTGGGGCAGAGCCTGAAATATATATACTACTTTGGTTGTTTGCTTGTTTTTTTAACATCAGTCCAAGTACGAGTTTCACTAAGTCTTGGGGACTAGAGAGCCTGCCAGATCCATCAGTCCAAAGGTCTTCCTGGTTGTACCATTTACCCCTGCAATGCCAGCTTCGCTCTGAGGACAACTGCAGTGCTGTGGGCATGATGTGAGTGCCTAAAGTGTGCATGTGTTCCTTTTGGTGAAGTAAGCACTTTCTTCAGCCCTTTCCCCATATATCCTAACATACGCATACACACACACACAATGTCTGTCCGGAAAAAGTCCAGGCAATTGTTAATATAAAGAAAACAATTTGTGTTCATCAATGTAAACTAACAGACAAGCAGAGTGGACTGGAATGTGCATACATGAACAATAATGACTTCACCCAACTGGTCAGTGGGGGCAGTAGACACTGTTGAGTGAGCATGTGTACTCTGTGGCCATTGCATTCAAATGACTGGGTGAGGAGAAGGAAGATGGCGGCGTGGTAGGAGGGAGCTCATTCCACTTCTCCCTACACATGGGAGAAAAACCTGGTCGATTTATGGTGGAACAGAACAAACAGCCATCAGAAACACAGCATATTTGAAAACAGGAGATCGAAAATTGTAGTGGACATTAAAAAACCAGATGGTAAGGAGAGCACTTCAGAACAATAAGAGCCCGGGGAGCAGCACAGAGACCAGGGCACCTGAGGGCCCAGGCCGGCACACGCCAGGCTCGCCACAGGACTCTAGGGAGGGAGCCGGGTCAACCGCTCCCTGCCCAGCCAAACAAGGTCTCAGCAGCACCGGGATAAACCTGGTTGCTTGAAATCTCACAGAGAGGAGTTAAGGTCTCAGTGGCAAACAAGCTGGGGATGTGAATACCCACACATAGCCCTGGGAGAACTGCATGTCGGAGCTATCGTGACTGTTCTCACCCGTGCGCCAGAAGCTGCGCGATGGTCAATTGGTGCCCGTGCGCCATTGGGACAGATGCATGACAATCGGCGTCCAGGTGCGACTGGGGTAGGTGCAAGCCGCCTCAGAACATATGCCTGAGGCCCTGTGCAGAGAGGTCCCCCCGGGGCTAGCTCTGAGGACAGTAGCCCAAAGATAACTGAGTGCTGAACAGAGAGAAAATTGATACCGTCACCCCTCAGCTGTTGTAGCCAGCAAGACCAGATAAACCAGCTTGGCAAGATTGAAAACAGCAAGAGGTGTTGTTTTTTAAAAAAAAATTTAATTATTATTTTTATTGTTTTTATCTTTTTTTTACCCCCTCAACTTCTTTTGCTTCTCATTACTTCTTTCTTGTTTTATTCCTTCTTCCTTTCTTTCCAATTTTATTTCTCCTTCCTTCCTCTTTTTTCTCTTTTCTTTTTCTTTCTTTTCTTTTCATTTTTTCTTCCTTTTTTCTCTTTTTAAATACCCATGAGTGAGACAAAACCAAAACAAAAAAAACCCTGGAACTGTGAAAAAACCAGAGTTGGTCACAAAGAGGGGGCATTCCAACAGCTGAAACAGTGGAAGCTGTGAACACCAGGATACCCGAAGGAGACATCATCACTGAATCTCACAGGTGTTCTACCACAGAAGTTCACACCATAAACCCAAGGAACCAGAACAGATCAATTTAAGAAGCTGAGCCTAACAAGAAGAGCCTCACAAACAGTGGGAAGACAAAGAAACAATCCCCAAATGAAAAGAAAGGAGGAAGCCCCAGAAAGAATGCTAAATGAAATGGAGGCAACTGAAATATCATATTTTGAGTTCAAAACAATGGTTGTCAGGAAGCTCCATGAGCTCTCAATGAGCTACCAGAAACTACAGGAAAGCTATGATAACTCACTGCAAACTATACCAACATGAAAAAGGAAATAGAAACTATCAAAAAGGGCCAAGAGGAAATGAAGAATACAATTTCTGAACTGAAGAACACAGTGGAAGGAATGAAAAGCAGAATAGATGAAGCAGAAGATCGGATCAGTGAGCTGGAGGACAAAGTAGGAAAAAAATACCCAGAAAGAGCAAGAAAAGGAAAAGAGGCTCAGAAAGAGTGAAGAGGGATTAAGAGAAATGCAAGACAATATGAAACATAATTATATCCATATAATAGGGATACCAGAAGGAGAAGAAGAGCAAGGGCTAGAAAACCTATTTGAAAAAGTAACGATGGAAATCTTCCTTAATTTGATGAGAGAAAAAGTCATATAAATCCATGAAACACAGAGAGTCCCAATCAAGGGGAACCCAAAGAAGCCCACTTCAAGACACATCATAATTAAAATGGCAAAATTCCAAGACAAAGACAGAATCTTAAAGGCATCAAGGGAGAAAAAGGAAGTAACATACAAGAGAGCTCTGATAAGGTTAGCAGCTGACTTGTCAATGGAAACGCTCCAAGCCAGAAGAGAATGGCAAGAAATATTCCAAGTAATGAGAACCAAAGGCCTGCAACCAAGACTACTTTACCCAGCAAGGCTTTCAATCTAGATAGAAGGCCAAATAAGGAGCTTCCCAGAGAGAAGAAGTCTAAAAGAATACACCTCTACCAAACCAGTTCTGCAAGAGATACTAGAGGGACTGCTTTAAGGAAAGGAAGGAAAAGAGAGAGAGAGAGAGAGAGAGAGAGAGAGAGAGAGAGAGAGAGAGAGAGAAACACAGGTATGAAAATTGCAATGAATAAGTACGTATCAATAATGACCTTAAAAGTAAATGGATTAAATACTCCAATCAAAAGACACAGAGTAGCTGAATGGATAAGAAAGCATGACCCACACATATGCTGCCTACAAGAGACCCACCTCCGGACAAAAGACCTACACAGACTCAAAGTGAAGGGCTGGAAACAAATTTTCCAAGCAAATGGACAGGAAAAAAAAAAAAAAGCCGGGGTAGCAATACTCATATCAGACAAAATAGACTTCAAAAGAAGGGCCATAAAGAGAGACCCAGAAGGTCACTTCATAATACTCAAGGGAAGAATCCACCAAGAAGACATAAACATCATAAATATATATGCACCCAACATAGGAGCACCTAAATACATAAAGAAAATCTTAGAGGACTTCAAGAAAGATATTGACAGCAACGCAATTATAGTAGGGGATTTTAACACCCCACTGTCAAAAATGGACAGATCTTCCAAACAAAAAATCAACAAAGATGTTGTGGCATTGAACAACACTCTAGAAGAAATGGACTTAACTGATATATAGAGAGCCCTTCATCCCAAAGAAACTAAATACACATTCTTTTCAAATGCATATGGAATATTTTCAAAGACAGATCACATGATAAGACACAAAAGAAGTCTCAACAAATTCAAGAAAATTGAAATCATACCAAGCATTTTCTCCAACCACAAGGGACTGAAACTAGAAACCAACTCCAAGGGGAAAACCCCCAAACACTCAACATCATGGAGATTGAATAGCATGCTATTAAACAATGAATGGGTCAAGAATGAAATTAGGGAAGAAATCAAAAAGTTTCTGGAAACAAATGAAAATGAACTTACAACAACCCAAAACTTATGGGACACAGTGAAGGCAGTCCTGAAAGGGAAGTTCATAGGGATACAGACCTACCTAAAAAAGCTAGAAACATTTCAGTCAAAGAACCTAACCCTATGCCTACAAAAACTTGAGGAACAGCAACAAAGACAGCCCAGAGCAAGTAGAAGGAGGGAAATAACCAAGATCAGAGCAGAATTAAATGACATAGAGTCTAAAAGCACAATTCTAAGGATCAATGAATCCAGGAGCTGGTTCTTTGAAAAGATAAACAAAATTGACAAGCCTTTAAGCAGGCTCATCAAGAAAAAAGACAGAAGACCCAAATAAACACAATCAGAAATGAAAGAGGAGAGTTTACAACTGACACTACAGAAATACAATGGATTGTAAGAAATTACTATGAAGAACTATATGCCAAGAAATTTGAAGACCTAGGTGAAATAGACAAGTTTCTAGAAAAATATAATCTCCCAAAACTCAATGAAGAAGAAGCAGAAAGCCTGAACAGACCAATAACAGCAGGTGAAATTGAAGCAGTAATAAAAAAACTCCCAACACACAAAAGCCCTGGACCAGATGGTTTCACAGGAGAATTCTACAAAGCATTTAAAAAAGAGCTCACCCCTATCCTTCACAGACTATTCCAAAAAATCCAAAATGATGGAAAACTCCCAAACTCTTTTTATGAATCCAGCATCATCCTAATCCCAAAACCAGATAAAGACACAACAAAGAAAGAAAACTTCAGGCCAATATCGCTGATGAACCTAGACGCTAAAATCCTCAGCAAAATATTGGCAAAATGCATCCAACAGTACATTAAAAAGATCATACACCATGACCAAGTGGTATTCATCCCTGGGATGCAAGGATGGTTCAATATTCACAAATTAGTAAGTGTAATACATCACATAAACAAAAGCAAAGACAAAAATCACATGATCGTATCAATAGATGCGGAAAAAGCATTTGATAAGGTACAACGCCCATTTATGATAAAAACACTCAGCAAAGTGGGAATAGAGGGAGCATTCCTCAACATAATAAAGGCAATATATGAGAGGCCTACAGCCAACATCATACTCAACGGGCAAAAACTAAAATCTTTTCCACTAAGATCAGGAACAAGACAAGGATGTCCACTTTCACCACTTCTATTCAATATAGTATTAGAAGTCTTAGCCACAGTGATTAGACAAGAAAAGGAAATAAAAGGCATCCAAATTGGAAAGGAGGAAACAAAACTCTCATTACTTGCAGATGACATGATAGTGTACATAGAAAATCCTATAGACTTGGCCAAAAAGCTGCTCAACCTAGTAAATGAATTTGGCCAAACAGCTGGATACAAAGTCAATATCCAGAAATCAAAGGCATTTTTGTATACCAACAATGAAACAACAGAAGCAGAAGTCAAGAAAAAAATCCCATTTGATATAGCAAAAAGAAAAATAAAATACCTAGGAATAGACCTAACCAAGGAGGTAAAAGACTTGAACACAGAAAACTACACAACACTGAAGAAAGAAATCAAGGAAGACACAAACAAATGGAAACATATACTGTGTTTATGGATCAGAAGAATTAACATCATCAAAATGTCCGTACTACCCAAAGCAATTTACAGATTCAATGCAATACTTATTAAAGTACCAATGGCATATTTCACAGACATAGAAGAAACACTTCAAAAATTTATATGGAACCATAAACAACCTTGAATAGCTGCAGCAATTTCGAGAAAGAAGAGCAAAGTAGGAGGGATCACAATACCTGACACCAAACTGTATTACAAGGCCACTGTAATCAAAACAGCCTGGTACTGGCACAAAAACAGGCACATGGACCAGTGGAATAGAACAGAGAGCCCAGAAATAAACCCAATTCTCTACAGTCAATTAATATTTGACAAAGGAGGCAGCAATATAAAAGGGAGTAAAAATAGCCTCTTCAACAAGTGGTGTTGGGAGAACTGGACAGTTATGTGCAAAAAAATGAAACTCGAACACCAGCTTACACCATACACAAAAATAAATTCAAGGTGGATAAAAGATTTAAATATAAGCTGTGACACCATTAAAGTCCTAGATGAAAAGATAGGCAGGAAAATCCCAGATATTTCACGCAGCAACATTTTTACTGATAAATCCCCTAAAGGAAGGGACATAAAGGAAAGAATAAACAAATGGGATCTCATCAAAATAAAAAGCTTCTGCATGGCTAAAGAAAACAGTATTAAAATAAAAAGAGAACCAACTGTATGGGAAAACATATTTGCCAATGATACCTCAGACAAGGGTTTAATCTCCAAAATATATAAAGAACTTACATGACTCTACTCTAAGAAGACAAGAAACCCAATTAAAAAATGGGAAAAGGACTTGAACAGACACTTCTCCAAGGAGGATATACAGAGGATCAAGAGACATATGAAAAGATGCTCAATATCGCTAGCTATCAGAGAGATGCAAATTAAAACCATAATGAGATACCACTTCACACCAGTCAGAATAGCCATCATAAACAAATTAACAACCAACAAGTGTTGGAGAGGTTGTGGAGAAAAGGGGACCCTAGTGCACTGTTGGTGGGGTTGCAGACTGGTACAACCGCTATGGAAAGCAGTGTGGAATTTACTGCTTTCATTTACATTTAGTTTTCTCAGAAAACTAAAAATGGATCTACCTTTTGACCCAGCAATTCCACTGCTAGGATTATATCCCAGGAACCCTGAAACACCAATCCAAAAGAACCTATGCACCCCAGTGTTCATAGCAGCACAATTTACAATAGCCAAGCGTTGGAAGCAACCTAGGTGCCATCAGTAATGAATGAATCAAGAAACTATGGTACATTTACACAATGGAATTCTATGCAGTAGGAAGAAAGAAGGAGCTCCTACCCTTTGCAACAGCCTGGATGGGACTGGAAAGCATTATGCTAAGTGAAATAAGCCAGGCAGTGAAAGACAAATACCATATGATCTCACCTTAACAGGAACCTAATCAACAAAACAAGCAAACAAACAAACAAACAAACAAGCATAATATAACCAAAGACACTGAAATTGAGACTGGGCTGACAGTCACCCGAGGGGAGAGGGGAGGGAATTTCAGGGGAAAAGGGGAAGAGTTTGGAGCAACAAGTATAAAGGACACATGGACAATAACAAGTGGGGGTGGTAATGGGAGGGAGGTGGGGAGGGCTGGGGTGGTGGGCTGGGATGGGAGTAAGAGATAGAAAACTGTACAAGAACAAAAATTAAAATAAAATAAATAAATAAATGACTGAGTGAGTAGAGAAACAAATCTGTATCAAATTTTGCATTAAGCTTTAACATTCTTTCACAGAAACTATTTGGATGATTCAGGAGGCTTTAAGGGATGATGCAATGAGGGCAGCACATATAAAAGTGTGGCACGAACACTTCAAAGATGGTGGAGAATCTGTTGAAAGTGATCCATGTTCTGGGAGGCCTGCAACAAGCAGAACACCTGAGAATGTTGAGTGTGTACAGGCTGCAATCAACAAAGATCAGTGACTGACAATGTGAGAACTACAAGCTGATCTGGGGATTCCCAAAACTTCTGTGTCGGAGATTTTGAAGCAGGATATTAACATGAAATATTTCATGGCAAAATTCATTCCATGACTTCTGCTACAAGAGCAAAAGGAACTTCGTGTTGCAGTTGCTAATGATTTGATTCAAACCGCTGCCAGTGAACCAAATTTCCTCAAGAAGGTCATAACTTTGAAGGAGACTGAGACATCATTGTCCTATGTACAATGTTTCTTGAATCTTGTATCTTGTATTTTCTTCTATAAATGTCTCTATTTTTCATAGTACATGACTGGATACCTTCTGGACAGACCTCATATTCCCAGCAGCAGAATTGCTGGGTCAAAAGGCAGTTCCATTTTTAACTTTTTGAGGAAACTCCATTCTGCTTTCTACAGTGCGTGTACCACTCTGCATTCCCACCAACAGTGTACTAGGGTTCCCTTTTCTCCACATCCTCTCTAGCACTTGTTGTTTGTTGATTTGTTTATGATGGCCATTCTGACTGGTGTGAAGTGGCATCTCACTGTGGTTTTAATTTGCATCTCTCTAATGACTAGTGATGTTGAGCATCTTTTCATTTGCTTATGGACCCTCTGTATGTCCTCCTTGGAGAAGTGTCTGTTCAGATCCTTTGCCCATTTTTAATTGGATTGTTTGTCTTCATGATGTTGAGTTATATGAGTTCTTTATATATTTTGGAGATTAAACCCTTGTCTGATGTATCATTGACAAATATGTGCTCCCATAGAGTGGGTTCCCTTTTCATTCTGATGATGTTTTCTTTAGCTGTGCAGAATGTTTTTAATTTGATGTAGTCCCATTTGTTCATTTTTTTCTTAATTTCCCTTGTCCTAAGGGATATAGCGGCAAAAATATTCCTATGTGGAGATCTAAAATTTTACTGCCTATGTTTACCTCTAGGATTTTTATGGTATTACAACTTATATTTAAGTCTTTTATCCTTTGAGTTTATTCTGGTGTGTGGTGTAAGTTTGTGGTCTAGTTTTATTGTTTGCAAGTACCAGTTCAGTTCCCCCATCACCATCTATTGAAGAGACTTTTTATTTTATTGTTTGCTCTTGCCTTCTTTGTCAAATATTAAACACCAATCCAAAAGAACATGTGCATCCCTATGTTCATAGCAGAGCTATTAACAATAGCCAAGATTTGGAAACAGCCTAAGTGCCCATCAGTAGATGAATGTGTAAAAAAAACTGTGGTACATTTACACAATGGAATACTATGCAACAGAAATACAGGAGGAATTCCTACTTTTCGCAATAGCATGGATGGAATTGGAGACTATTATGCTAAATGAAATAAGCCAGTCTGTGAAAGACAAATACCATATGATCTCACTTAAGGTGGGAATCTAATGAACAGAATAAACTAACAAACAAAATAGAACTAGAGGCATGGAATCATGGAATGGACTGACAGCTGTAAGAGGGGAGGGGTGGGTAGGGACTGATTGAAAGAAGGTGAAGGGATTAGTCAAAGAACATGTATGAAGGACCCATGGACATGGAGAACAGTTTGGGGATTGACTATGGAAGTGGGGTGGGCTGGGTGGAGGAGGCAAAGGGGGAAAGTTGGGCCACTGTAATGATATAAACAGTAAAATATTTTAAAATAATAAAAAATAAAAACATACCAAATCTTAAAAATAAAATTTTATAGTTAAAATCAAGGAAAGAGAAGATATGCATAATTGAAATAATTGTGTCCATAAGAAAATATTTTTCAATATTTAAAACATATGTAACAAATACATTATTAAAGTTTATAAACAGTTTTGGTAATAAAACAGAGATTTGCTTTATATATTTATATTTGAACCTACAACAGTCATGTAATCTCTACAAAATCTTGATCCTGTTGGTTTTCCTCATGTGTGTAGTCTGTTTTTAACCCAGAGTCTACAAATAGTGAGTAGGTGCTTAATAAATGTTTCTAGTTTTGTGGATTACCAACTTGGAATGGTAAGTTTATTTTTAAAGTCACAGTAAGTTGTTCTATTTTTTCAAGTTTTTACAATAAAGACCAAAATAATTTCATATGCAGTCGTGAATTTCAGCTGAGTTGACACGCAGTTGAAGACCAGATGTGGAACTAACCCAGGATGTCACCCATCAGCTGCAGAGTGACACCGATACGTGGACTTGCCGTAATACCTGCAAGCTGAGGTTGTAGTGCCTGCACATCCCAAAATTATTATATTCTAATGCTTTTCATGACTTTTAGAAAATATAATTTTTATTGCTCATCTTTCCCAATAACTGATTTTTCTTGATGTCTTTTCTCTACTACAAACTGTATCCATTCAGAAATAACTTTTCTTTGTCCCCAAAGAATGGTTTTACACAGTAAAACAGGTCTAAAATGATATCATCAATATTGATCAGACCTTTGTAGTATTTTATTAGAATTGGTGATGAAAATGTACTTCTATTAAATATTTTATATAAGTCATATTGATTTATTATTTCTTCCACCTATGGCACATGAAATTGTTAATGAAGGCTATTTGTTTAGTTTGTCAGGCAACTTGAAATCATTTGCCATCTTTGATTAGGGAATGAGCGCAGGAAAAATCGTATGCCTGTGATGGATGGAGGAAGCCTTGCCGACCAACCCATGCCATCACTCACGTCCCCTGTTACAGAGCCCTTTATACATCAGAAATTTTGTACCAAGAGAAAGCTGTTAAATCTTAAGAATGTGGGAGCCCCCCCACAAAAGACAGTGTCTTCTATACCCCCTAGCCTGTGTAAGACATTTCAAGCATCCCATTTAAAATCAGGCTTTAATTAACCCCCAAATCTGCTATTCCTTGTTAGTAAGTGACAGCAGCATTTGCCAAATTGTTTGGGCCCCCAAATTGAAGGTAATTCTTGACTCACTCCTCTCTTTCCCTTAATGCCCACATCAAATCCAATAATAAATTTTATTTGTTTTACCCTCTAAATAGATTCAAAATCAATGATTTCTTCTGTCTTCTGCAGCCCAAGTTTAGTCTTCTCACTTCTCATCTGCCTTCACTCACTTGTTCTATTGCAATAGTCTCTTGACTCCAATCCACACTGATATCTAAGATTCAATCTTTTATCTAATTTAAGACTTTTTTCTTCCACTGACTTTGGTCTGACTCAGTCTCGGTAAGAAAGGAAATTTCACTATTGGTGTCTTCATTTATTCCCACCTTGCCTATTTCTCCTCCCATACTCTGTTCTCTGCCATCCCCAGGAAGAACACTAGTAGTGATAGAAAAACATGCAAAGAAGCCCTCAAGTGACTCTTCAAAGACCCAAAAAATTGGATCCAAGTAATATTCAGTTTCCAGATAGGAACATAGAAGCAACTTGCCTTATTTCTCATTATATCCCACCAGTGTGCATCTTGTGGAAATAATCAGCTGAAGAAGGAAGAAAACTGATGTTAGACAGAAAAGAAAAATAAATATAAAATATGGTGATGACCTAGCCAGGTGGTTCGGTTGGTTGGAGCATCATCCCATTCACCAAGAGGAATACAGGGAGATTTGCTTCTAGGCTGTGTTTGGACAGTAGAGATTATGAACTAGATTGCAGAAGTTAAAAAGAGATGTTAATTGAGTCTAGTTTATAGACTATGCTTTTAGTATGATTTGACAGGAAAAGGAGTGAGAACAAATACAAGAAGTAAATTTAAAAAACAGCAGAATCAAGCAGTTTCTTATGTTTAATGGATTCCTATAAACTTCTGACTGGGTATGAAACAACCTGTAGCTATGGGGGCTTGGGGGTAACATGGAGTGACAGGGAATTCAGGACAGTGAGGGTGTTAATGAGATGCAGAGGGAAGGGGTCCGGAGCCCTTGCGAAAAGAAGACTGTGAATGAAAAAGACAGAAATCTCTTCTCTGATGCCAGAGGGAAGTGTGAGAAAATAGATTGGGGGACAGTGTTCTGTGGAGGGAGCAAATGACAACTGGTTTGGCTCTTGTGGAGAGTAAGGCGTTTTTTAATATGATTAACCCTACCTCCCATGCCTCAGTTTCCTCCTCTCTACAATGGAGCTTAAATAGTAACCAGCTCATAGGGTGCCTGTGATGGTTAAATTAGTTAATGGGTAAAGAGGCTAAGAACTGTAGCTGGTGCATAGTAATTGCGCCAGCACTTGCATATTAGCTATTCTGATTCAATTTTATAATTTTCCACAACTGCAAAATAATGATTTCTGTCATAATGACTTACAGTTAATAAAGACTTACCATACACAAGATACTTTAATGAAAATAATTTTACTTGCTTTTCCCCAAGCAACATTATTTTCATACTGTACAGGTAAGGAAACCAAGCATCCAATAGTGGCTTGTCAAGTGTATATGGCTAGTAAATAATGGAGTCATGGCCCAAACGCAAGTGTCTTAAATCCAAATTCTATGGTTTTGACTTCCTTTCTAAACAAAGGAGAACTTCTGAACAGATCTTCACACTCCCCCCAAAACTTTTGAGTACTCGTGGTCATCACCAGATCAAAGATTAAAAAAAGATACAACTCATCTTCAACAAATTGAGCATCCTGTCTTCCTTTGCCTCTTGTCAAAAGATGAATATAAAATCATATCCTTCATCTGCTCACAGAAATGGTAGTCCCAACTAACTATCCTGCCCACATTTAAGGCAAGAACAAGGGGGAAATGATACCAGCCCCACCTGCTCATTTTAACAGTAAAACAAAAGTTTTCCCAAAGCTCCCACTGCCTCTCCCCTTACATTGGAACTGGACCCCGTGAGCAAGTCTGGACCTGAGGTCAGCTGGGAGCATGGAACCACAGGCCTACCTAGGGCGTGGCACATGCTGATGAGTAAGGAAGGGGAATGGATGCTGCATAAGCAACTAACAGTGCCAGTTGCAAATCCTGGCACAAGGAAGATTGCTGGGATCAGCAGGAGCAGCCTGTGAGAGGACAAAACTGAGGGCACAATGGACTGAGAGCCAAGACCCATTCCTATATTCCAGACATCGGGGAGTGAAATTATTCTAAGACTTCAGAAAGGTGGCAGGGTTACCCCATTAATATTAGATTTCTTGCTAACCCAGGGACAGTGCCATACTTAATTTTTCTTGAGAAATAGAGTAACATGGGATTTGTTTGTGGGGTATTTTTTTTGCACTCCAAGCCTTTGGAACAACCTACCAACTACATTTGTCTTCTGAGTTCTCTTCTGTTCTCTATCCCTTCAGAAACACTGGCGTTTTAAAGTAGCCTTCAACAGAACCAAGAGCAATGAATCATGTAGAATTCTCAAACCTCTTCTTGGCAATAACAGCAGGGAAGAAATTTTTGAGTACAGATGGTTGCTGAGGACAAAGAGAATTGAGCATCACCTAAGAATGTGACCCCTGGGCTGTGTACCCAACTGTTTGTATGTGGGCATCTGTGTGATCCTAGGAAACCATCGCAAATGCACGTTGGGATGGAATTAAAAGATACCCCCTTCCATCTGGCTTGCTCTCCCCCTCCCAGACCTGAGGGTGGGCTGTTGTAAGAGGCCCTGTCATGCTGTCACCTCGTGTTTTTGTCTGGGGATCAGAGACTGGCTATTTCCATGCACAAGTCTCCCCACCAAGTCCTCTCTTTGTCCCCCTACCCCAATTCACCACCTCCTGTCCCTGGACTAGATTACAAGCAGGTAAGATGGCAGGGACAATCTTCTTTTTAAAAACTGCACATTTCTTATCTCATAAATGAAAGCATGCCAATTATTCAAAATAGATAGTTGCACGTCTCCCAGAAACTAAGTAATTAAAAATATTTTATATATGTAAGGATATGTAAAATCTAGCTAAGCCTTTAGAAAACAATGATTATTTATCAAGTAAAAACAGACTCTTTCCACATAATTTCAAAAAGTCTACTCTGCTGGGACCCAGTTCCCCTGTGCCATGGCCTGCCTTTTTCCCTACCCTTAGCTATTTTCCACTTCAAGCCCCAGACCAGACCCTGCCTTCCTCGCCCACTGTCTTCCTCACTTGTCATCTGGCAGTTAGGCAGCTATGGAACAAGTGCGCTGCCCTTGTTCTTGGATGTTGGACTCTGCGAATAGCCATTGTAATTTATGCCAAGTACATACTGCCTATTTTCACTGTGACTTAAATTTTTCATGCAGGCTGCACCAACGCCGAAGAGAATTAAGGGGAGAGTATACGCAATGAGACAAAGAAAACGGCGCCAGAAGGCAGCTGGTGCAGGAAGCACAACAGTGAGTGGGCAGGGCCCTTGGAACGACAGAGCAGGAGGTGGGATAGCTCCCCACAGGAGCAAGTGATCACCTGCACGTGTGGCAGACGGAGCCTTTCCTGGAGAATCTCCAAATTGCCCAGCAGGGAAAAATCTTGTAAAATTTCTGGACTTCCCGTAGCTAAGAAAGGACAAGGTCACATATCCATTGGATTTTGCTATGAAAAGTGAAAGTGAGGATGCCCAGCGACTAACTGGCAAGGTAAAGACATTTCTGAATTCTCCAAAATGACCCTTAAACACCATGTAAAAAACAAAGAGAAATAAAAACCCGTCATGGCCTAGATGCTAACTCTAATCATGGACCACCACATATGAGGACAGCAGAAAGACTGATGAATGCCAAATGACACAGCAGACACCAAAGAGAAAAGTTGGCTCTAAGTCCCTGTACAATGGAGGGATGAGGAACCTAATGACATGCAGCCAATTTGAGCCCGAGGTACCCTGAAAAAGATGAAATGTTGGAAGAATCAATCCAAAGCTGAAGGTGTGAGGGAAGTCAGGAGCTGGAAACAGATCGATGGAACGGTTTTGTTAGGCTGAACGGTGTGCATTTGCCTATTGTTGTGGCTTGAACTATGTCTCTCGTCTCCCCCTCTCTGTTTATGTATTGAAGTCCTAACACCCAATCTGTCAAAATGTGACTTTATTTAGAAATAGGGACAAATACCATGTGATCTCACCTTTAACTGGAACATAATCAACGAAAGAAAAAAGCAAACAAAATATACCCAGAGACGTTGAAATTAAGAACAATCTAACAATAGCCGGGGGAGGGGGGGAGGGAACAATGAGGGGAAGGATTTTCAGGAACAAAGGACACATGGACAAAACCAAGGGGGAGGGTGGAAGTAAGGGAGTGAGGTGGGTTTGGCTGGGGTGGGGGGAGTGGTGGGGGGAAAATGCAGACAACTGGAATTGTACAACAATAAAATAATAATAAAAAAGAAATATGGCCAATGCAGATGTAAACAGTTAAGATGAGATCATCAGAATGGGCCCTAATCCAATGTGTCTGGTGCCCTTATAACAAAAGGAAACTTGGACACGCACACAAGCATGCCATGTGAAGGTAAAGGCAGAGCTTGGATCTGTGCACCTGAAAGCCAAGAAACGCCAAAGATTGCCAACAAACCACCAGGAGCTAGCCGAATAGCCCAAAACAGATTCTTTATCTCACGGCCCTCAGAAGGATCCAACCCTGCTGACATCCTGACCTTGGGCTTCTAGTCTCCAAAACTTTGAGATGAATTTTTGTCGTTTAAGCCAGCCAACTTGTGCTACTTTGTTACAGTAGCCCAGGGGACAAATATATTTGATAATTTTGACCACCCCAAACCCCCCTCAGAAATGTCATTTGTTTCAATCTAAATACAAAAGATAGTTAAGTTAGACAGCTGGGTTCTCCCTCACCCTAACTTCAGCAGAGCCAAATTTTAGTCTCTGGAGAAAAAGACAAGGTACTCCCAATATCATGTACGTTAAGCAGATCAAAAATTAACATCTGCTATATTAGCAGATGGTGATCCATTTAATGACCGTGAAGTTGAAATATGGCAGGTAGTGGCTGGAGGAGGCAGAGGCAAAGTGAGGTTTCTGTGAGGAAGACCAGTTTGGGGCCAGCGGTATCACCAGCCCAGGACATTTGGTTAATGTGACTGCAGGGCAGGATGATGCCTGGGGATGCTGCAGAGTCTCAGAGTCATCATTCTGAACTTCACCCCTCACAATCTCATGTGCTGGGACTGCACTGGGTAGCTTCAATGGTGAGCTTACCAACCAGACTCTATGAAAGGACAAGTCACAGACTGTGAGAAAATGTTTTCAAATTGCACATCTAATAAAAGACTTGTATCAAGAAAGTACATAAAGAACTCTCGAAATAGTCTTTTGGGCACTCCTTTGCAGGTAACTCTCTCCTTTCTCTTGCTGCTTTTAAGATTCTCTCCTTATCTTTAATCTCGGCTAATGTAATTATGATGTGCCTTGGTGTGTTTCTCTTTGAATCCAATTTCTTTGAGGCTCTCTGAGCTTCCTGAAAGTTTATTTTCTTTGCCAGATTGGGGAAGTTTTCCTTCATTATTTGTTCAAATAAGTTTTCAATTACTTGTTCTTCCTCTTCTCCTTCTGGCACCAGCTGATGTCTCAAAAGAAACCTTACAGGCAAGAAGGGACTGGAAAGAAGTATTCCAAGTCATGAAAGCCAAGGACTTACATCCAAGATTACTCTATCCAGCAAAGCTTTCATTTAGAATGGAAGGGCAGATAAAGTGCTTCCCAAATAAGGTCAAGTTCAAGGAGTTCATCATCACCAAGTCCTTATTATATGAAGTATCAAAGGGATTTATCTAAGAAATAGAAGAAGATCAAAAACTATGAACAGTAAAATGACAACAAACTCACAACTACCAACAACTGAACCTAAAAAACAAAACTGGAAACTAAGAAAACAGCTAGAACAGGAACAGAATCAGAGAAATGGAGATCACCTGGAGGGTTATCAGTGAGGAGGGGGAGGAGGAGAATGGGGGAAAAGGTACAGGGAATAAGAAGCATAACTAGTAGGCATAAAATAGACATTTTATAGGGAAGGTTAAGAATAGTATAGGAAATGGAGAAGCCAAAGGACTTATATGTACAACCCATGGACATGAACTAAAGTGGAGGGGAATGCTGGAGGGTTGGAGGGGGGTGGGGTGGGTACAGGGCAGAGGGGGATAAAGAGGAGAAAATAAAATTGGACAACTGTAATAGCATAATCAATAAAATATACTTTATAGAAAGAACTCTCAAAATACAATAAGAAAACAACTCAGTTTTTAAAAGATTGGCAAAAGATTTGACTAGCCATCTCACCAAAGATATATGAATTGCAAATAAGCCAAAAGATGTATAGCATCATTAGTCTTATGTAAATGCAAATCAAAACAATAAGATATCACTACAGATCTATTAGAATGGCTAAAATTTAAAAGACAGACCATACCAAGTGCTGGGGAATGGGGAACAAGTCAAACTGTCATACATTGCTGACAGGAATGTAAAATGCTGCAAACACTTTGCAAAACACTTCAGTTTCTTAGACAGCTAAAGGTGCACTTACCATGCAGCCCAGCCATTCATTCTACTCCTAGGCATTTGCTGCAGATGCATGAAAGCATGTATCCACACAGAGGCTTGTTCGTGGATGCTCAGGGCAGCTCCGCTTGTAAGAGCTGAGACCCGGAAGCAACCCACATGTCCAAGAACAGGTGAAGAGATAAACAATTTGCTATACATCCATTCAGTGGCTACTACTTAGCAGTAAAAATAAGCTATTAATACAGGAAATAAGATGACTAAATCTCAAAATAATTATGTGGAGTGAAAGAAGTCAGACAGAAAAGGAAACATATTGTATAAATCAGCTTGCATAAGGCTTTAGACAATGCAAACTCATCCACAGTAACAGAAAACAGACTAATAGTTGCCTCGGGGTGAGAGAAAGGGGCATGAGGAAACTTTTGGGGGCAGTAAGTATGTTTGTTATCTAAGTCATGCTTTCAGGGTGTATATTACATCAAAACTTACCAAACATTACACTTTAAATGTATACATCTTATGTGTACATTATCCCACAATAAAGCTGGGATAAAAAATAAGATTCTATGAAACTGATATTTTTATTGTCTCCCTTTGCTTCTTTAAAAAAATATTTTAGAGTGTTTCAAAACAAAACACACACATAGAAAAATGTATTAAATCATAGCAAGCCATAATAAGAAGGGTTAGTGTTAATGTCGCTAACACTGAATGTTGTAACTCCTGCAAGTGAGCATTGGGTTTGCTTTTGAGATTCTTGAGGACTGAGGATAAGAGGAGGGCAGGAAATGTAATAGGTGGTACAATTCTTATTATGTCATAAATAGAAGCATTCCAATTATTCAACAGAGAGTGACTTTTGAATTCCAAAAGGAATTGATCACATGGAGGGCCATTGAACGATTTAAAGAACAGTTTCTTTCACAACAATCTCATACTAACAGCCCAAACCTCCTTATGTAGCTATTTCCCAAATTCAGACAAAGGGCATAGCATTAATGTCTAGCCGTCATTTAGGATTCTAATCAATATGATCAGGAGGTAGCATTTTGATTTTTCAGTAATAATGGTACAGTTGCACCCTTGCGTCTTTAGTTACACAGGCCTCCCCTGCTGGTGGATGCACACCCGGAGTCAGAGCAGCTCGCATCTTGTCACTTGCCAACGTATGTGACCTCGTCACTCTGACAAATCGGCTGTCCTCCCGGCATTTCCGCCAGGTGCAGGCCCTGCTTCCGTGGACCCCGCCGTGCAGACCTCACTTGGCACCACTGCTGGACACGATTGCTCTGAGCCTGCTCCGGAGGCCACCAAGGCTCACTGGGCCGCTTACACTGCCGCCCTCCAGCCTCTGAGAGGCCCGACTTAATGTGCATTGCGAGACAAAGCAGAGGGGCCCACTCCCCATTCGGTCATCATGTTACACCGTCACTGGGGCTGCTGGGGCCCACTGCTTTGCAGATCTTTCACTGGAAAAATACTGGGTTGGCCAGTTTGTTCTTTTTTTCCTGCATAATGGCTCTAGTAGGGCTTAGTTGTTTTTAACTTCAAACAGAACAATTTTGTTAGATTGTGTTGTGACAGCTGACATGTTGTAACAGGGTGCAGCCAAGAGGGGGGCCCCAAAAAGGGAGTTGGAATGGGGCCCAGAACTCACAGTGTCCAGGAAATGTTAGAGGGACATATAAGATGTCCTTACCCCTCCACCACAGGTATGAGTTGGGGGAAGGGACAAATGGAGCAGGGCAATTGAGTTGTTTTGCATAGCAATGGTTTTGCAGATAACCTCCAGAATGGTCATTTAACATATCTATAACCTTTAACTGGTTTCATAGAATATGTTAAACAGCTGTGGCCATGCTCTGAGCCAGGGGGTCATGGAAAGGACTTCCCCAAGACGTGACTGGGGGAGGAACCCTAAGTTAAAGCGCCTGCGTGGGAGCTTGGAGACGATTGGCTCCAGAAAATGAGGACACACCTGCCCAAACTCATGATGGCATCCCAATAACCTTGGAAATATACGGGAATGCTGGCAGGTGTAACCGATTGTAGGAGGAGTCGGAAATAGGGCTGCAGAGGAGGATTGGTGCAGGGTATTTAAAACAGAGATGCGGGTCCACCAGAGAGCAGGACCCGCAGCTCCATGAGGGAAAATCACCATGTGACTTTAGCAGAGAATTGCCACTAGGCTTTGCCTGAGTGGAGACCCTCTCGCAGCTTTGCCAGAGGGAGAGATTCCACGTGGCTTCACCAGAGTGCAGACCCCTGCAGCTTTGGTGAAGAGGGAGAGCCACGAGGCTTTGCCAGAGTGGGGACCCCTTCCCCACAGCTTTGGTAGAAGAAGGACCACACGGCTTTGGGGTGCTCCCTTTAGCTGCGTGGCCTGGGAGCAAGAGAAACTGCCTAGAAGAAGGGTGAGAGAACTCTCGCCAGTAGGCTATGAGAAGGTGCCACATGGCTTCAGATTAACCAGAGATCCTGCCTGGACGATGACACAGCTGACGGTGTCAAGAGCCTGGATCCCGGACGTGTGCTTCTCTTCCTTGCAATTACGGTACCCTGAATTAGGGCAGAGGGAGATAGGAAGCACTGTGGGCGTCTGTGGGTATCCTGAAGGACTTTGATATTTTAATGAAGTTAAGTCACTACTTTAACTCTGTATAGCATTAAATAAACATTTCCTTTCCTTTTCACAAATCTCTGGCTTTGAGAGACATCTTTCCATAAGGCGGTGGACAATAATGGACCTTCTGTTTGCTCTGTAACAGTTTTTGGGGGCTTGTCCAGGATCTTAATTGCCCGTGGAAGACTGATCCCTCAGGTTTGAAAAAGTGAGACTTTGGAAGTGTTTTGCCAGTCTCAAGAACCTTTTCTGTTGCTCTGTAACAATGTCAGTGTGCATTTGAAAATCTTATCAAAACTGGCGAATTTTTGTGCAGCCATTTTAATATTGAAGTGCACGAAGGTACACAACATTTTTGGTGTGCTATGCTTCATTATTTCACAAAAGGTAAAAGCACCGTGAAGCACAAGAAAAGATTTGGGCAGTGTATGGAGAAGGTTGCTGTGCCTGATCAAACGTGTCAAAAGTGGTTTGCGAAGTTTCTTGGTACTATTGACATTTTGGCCAAATAATTCTTTGCGTTGGGGCTGTCTTATGCACTGGAAGATGTTTAGCAGCACCCCTGGCCTCTATCCACTAAAAGCCAATAGTCGGAGATAGCTAACATACTCAAAATATCCAAATCAATAAAGATTGGGGAAAATGAAAAAGTGTCTCTACTATTTTATGGAAAAAGTTAAATGTGCTTTCTGGGCACCCAATTCTTTCTGCTTCTGCTTACAGCCCTCTCCCTCCTTAGAGGCAGAGGGAAGTGATGTACCCAGAAGCAGGGTTCCAGTGTTCATATCTGGGTTGCCTGGCTCCTTCCTCCCTCAGGGTGTGTTCTCTTCTAAGAGGCCACTCACCCCACCTCCAAGTGGAGTTTGTTTATGTCACCTGACTATTTTCCATGAATGCCTGGTTCATCCTCAAGTCCATGTGGTTGACACAGTGAGGGCCAGTGGTTCTCAAACTTTCTGGCAGGTTAGAATCACCTGGACATTTCTGAAAAATCACAGTGTCCAGGGCACACCCAGACCAGAAGAGCTTGGATGGTTGCCAGGCATCATTGTTTTTGAACAGTATCCAAGTGGCTCTAATGCACAGCCACGTCTAAAGACCTGTAGTCTAAGCAGAAGCTGGAGTTCATGCCACAAATGCATCAACAATTCTCTTTTGTCTCCCAAGTCAAATGAAATTGAGAGTTAACTGGCTTGGCATGGCAGTCTTCTCATCCTCAACTTTGTGCCCTTTATCATAAATTCATCATCTAAAAGTAAGGAAGCTGAGAAATACTGAATAGAACCAAATGCAAATTAAAAAGTTAAAACCAGAGACTGTGAAGAGTCTCATTATAATCAGAAAAACAAATTTTATGCTCAAGTAAAACACATACCAAGAGTCACTTACTTCCACCTTTGCTTTCTGCTGTTTGTTTGTTTCGTGCTGAAATGATGTTTTGTAAAGAAAGCATATTTCAGACTCAGCCCTCCCAGGAAGCCTTTGACATTTTCTGTTTAAATGATGGCACTTACAATGATGGATCAATTTCAAAGAGGCACCATCCAAGCTCATCTCAGTTTTGCTTGGGTGTTATTATTCATGAAGCCCTTTCTGAGCTCTATTCAGGGATATCTGCAAACTGTTTCCAAAGACCTGGGACCCCCACTGTAATAAACAAGTCATTTACATGGGGAAATGAAAAACCTGCCAGGTCTGCCAAATGAAGGCAGGCACGCCTGAGCGGAGAAGGATTGATGAAGTGAGATTAGACAAACCTGAATGCTGGGTTAAAATACATCAAATTTGCCAAGTTGTGGAGAATATACCAACAATCAACAGGAATGGATGTTAGTGTCTAGAGATCATGTTGAATTGCATTTTTTTTTTTTTTTAAGAAAACAGTACCCATGAAAGCTCTAAAACCTAAAAGTTGGCTAAATGATGGCCCAGGGATATCAGGAGCCTGCCACGTCCTGGTGAAGAATAACTACATTTTGTAGTGCCTCCTTCTGCGGTGACCAGCACAGCACAGGTGTCCGTCTGGCCGAAACACACACACATTTCTGGAAATCTGTAGTCTCTGGCAGCCCCGTTCTCCCCGCAGCACCTGGGAGAAGAGCTCTGGCCTGATACATAGCAAAGGCCGCTCAGCCAGGGACGGTGACTTGTTCCTCCCACATGTTCTGGGCCAGGCACTCTTCCAGGCACTTATCAGTGTGAACTTGTTCATTGCTTACAACAGCTCTCCCCATAAGGTAGGTACACCTGTGACCTCAATGCTACAGATGAGGACCACGAACCACAGAGAGGCTGAGTAAAGTGCTCAAGGTCACACAAGGAGTTTGTGTGGAGGCAGGATCTGAACTCAAGCTGGTTCCTGGCTTCAGAGCTCTTTTCCTAATGACCATTCTACTTGGCTTTTCCGGCCACTGTGTGACCTAGTCATGTCTTGCTCCAACAGTTACATGACTGTTTAAAAATAGGTCTGTGCTGTTTAAGTGTCTTTAAAATAATGATGAGGTAAAACGGCGGGGAGAGAAAATCGTTCCTTTTACATCTTTATCCAAGGCTACAGCAGTGGGTCTCAAAGTTTAGCCTCTATTGGAATCCCCTGAAGAGCTTGCTAAAGCACAGATGGCTGTGCCCTTGGAATCTCTGAGCCAGCAGGAATTTCTGAGTGGGACCTAAGCAGGTGCATCACTAACATGCTCCTCAGGGTGCTGATGCTGATGCTCTGGGGACCACACTTTGAGAACCACTGGCCTTTTTTAACTGTTGAAAGACATTAGACTAATAAACTTCCGGCTGTGAAAAAATTTCACTTCAAGTCATTTTTATATCACTGGGGAGTAGGGCAATCTCTCCTGAAAAAAAAAAAAAAGAAGTGAAACAAAAGTGTATACATAAGTTCTGTGCTGATTGAGAATGAAGATACATGGATTCCTTAGCTTCCCTATTTCTAAGAAAAAAGAAAGATTGAAAATAGTCAGTAAACCAGAAAGAAGTTTCAGGGGCCCCTGGGATGGGCAGGCCAGGCTCTCAAGAAGCCTGGGTGCTGACTGGGCACAGCCCCACATGCACATGGCACGGCTCTGCTAGAGGGACTGAACTGTCCCTCAGTACTCGAACCCTTTTACACATGTCCCATATGTCACCTGGTCAAGTAACTAGTACATTATTACAACTGATGGTCACCCTTGTTTTAAGAGACATTGCATAGATAAAATATACGTGATCCAAATGCATGCTTACATTTAGTCTCTCATCAATTAAGCAACATTTTCTAGAATTTTGTTACATACCTAACACTGTGCTAAGGACCCAACTGGCATCAACCAAGTACAAAACATGGCCTTGGCCTGCAAAACAAAATAAATAAATAAATCACAGTGCAGCTAGGAAGGCAAGTCACTCACTGAAACATAAAAAAAGTGTGCAAATATCAGAAGTGAGAGTGATGTTATTCATAATTTACAAAACAAATCCTTTTTTATAGTAACATCATTTTATTTATTTATTTATTTATTTATTTATTTATTTATTTATTTATTCGACAAATGCAAATTGGGCCAAGTACTGCACTATACCAACCCTGGGAATAAAAATAAAGACATTCTCCTTGCTCCAGAAAGAAAGGCACTTACACACTTATTTACCAAACAAATGTTATTGGAACCATAACTAGTAACAGAGACCCGCACTAAACACCATTTTCATAGAGAAGGCGACCCTGGGCTGAGGTGTGAAAGGTGAGTGAGTGGGAAACTGTCAAGCGTACCAGTTGTGCACTGGAGAGGACTCAGCGTTGCCCGGGGAAGCAGCATGTGCAGGCCCATGGGGGAGTCATGCAGGGGGACACAGCAGGTGGCCACACAAAGGACGGGCAGGAGAGGCACTCACCAGAGGGCTTTGCATGCCACGGAAGACCAGACTTTCTCTAAAAGTAAATGCAAGCCATTGAAGAGTTCTAAGCAAATTTTATATTTTACATAATATTCTGGGAGACAACTGTACTTAACAACAATAAAAAAAAGAATAATTTAAGCAAACAAACAAAACAGAAATAGCCTCACAGACACAGAGAACAGACAGATGGTTGCCAGAAGGGAGGGGGTGGGGAGACTGGGTGATAAAGACGAGGGGGTTGAGAAGTTCAAATTGGTAGTTACAGAATAGTCATGGGGATGTAAAGTACAGCATAGGGAAAACAGTCAATAACATTGTGATAATTACATATGGTGCCTTGTGGGTACTGGAAAGATTGGGGGACCACTTTGCAAAGCATATGATTGTCTAACCACTATGCTGTACCCCTGAAACTAATACAAAATGGTATTAAAAGTAAACTGTACTTGAAAACAATCTCAGCCATCCAAAGATTATGTTAACTCATCATTTTTGAGAAAGCAACATATTTCAGAAGTTTAAAACTTATTCTGAAAGCAGAGGCTTAAAAGTCTCATGCAGTAACAAGTAAAACTTCATTATAAAAAGAGACTCAGCCTAATACCCCAAGGCTTGTGTTTAAATCACAGTGGTCTACACAGTCAGGACCCTTGCCAACCAAGATCTTACCAGTTGTAAAATTCTAGAACCTGCCATTTCAAATGGTCTGAGAAGGACCTTCCTTCCTTCCTTCCTTCCTTCCTTCCTTCCTTCCTTCCTTCCTTCCTTCCTTCCTTCCTTCCTCTCTCTCCTTCTCTCTTTTAACTAGTAAAACTACTTCAGCCCTGGGAAAACTTGGTAAGACATAAAATAAAAGATCTTAGGGAGGAAGAAGCATAAGAATGTATGATAAAATTAGAATTCATCTTGATTTGAGCACCTTAGTAAACAGTTTAAAGTGAAAGTATTATACATTTTTTTTTTAAAGCATTGTTTTACTGCTCTTTCTTTCAGTCCCAGGTGCTTTGGGAGCTGTGGGCTTTGGTGCAGATATGGCCAAGTTCAAGAACCACGCCATGCACAACCAATCCTGAAAATGGCACAGAAACAGCACCAAGAAAACCTGATCACAAAAATATGCATCACTTATGGGTGTAGACCCAGAGTTCCTGAGGAACATGTGCTTTGCCAAAAAGTACAATAAGAAAGGCCTGAAGAAGATGCAGGCCAATAACACCAAGGCTATGAGTTCATGAGCAGAGGCTGTTGAGGTCTCGTAAAGCCCAAGGATGTGAAGCCCAAGATCCCAAAGGGTGGCAGCCACTAGCTCCATTGACTTGCCTACATAGCTCACCCCAAACTTAGGAATGTGTTTGTGCCTGCATCACTGAGGGTCTTGGCTCTATGGGCCAAAGTCCAAGGCCAAGGTTCCAACCAAGCCCCAGGCTATGGCTGCGGCTGTGACTGCAGCTCCAGCTCAGACCCCAGCTCAGGCCCAGCTCAGCTTAGGCTTCCGAAGGTGCCCAGGACCCCGGGAAGGCCCTGGAGTAGAGGAAGGAAGGACTGGTTGGCCCTGGGCTGCTGTCCGCATGGGGCAAGGGTCTTTCTGTGCTACTTGTACAAACAAACCTGAGGCAGAATCTGTCAATCAAAAAAAAATCTTTGTTTTCTTTTTGTATTTTGTTTGTTTTTTAAGAAAATGTATACAATGCTAAGTCAGAATTTTAATTAAACTGCTTAGAACTTCTTACTAAATCAGTTTATAACCAAGTAGTTTGGGGGAATCTAATTTGTTAGATTCCAAGCCCAGATATTAGTTATGAAACTAGTATGTGAAAAGTCAGAATAGTGATTGCTTAATCCTTGAGAAGAAGGTTAATTTTTAAACAAAGCAATACAATGAACAAATTAGTCATTAAGTAGCAACAATGAATATTTCTCTGTGCATGCAGACATACCAGGCGTCGGAGAGTCTGCCGACAGGGCAGAGGTGAGGGGGTCATAGAACTGCAAACGAGTGTTAAAGAATCATTCATCTACTATTTTTTGAGATGTTTCCAGTATAAAGGTTCTTCTCTGAAAGCAGCTCATCATCTACATCCCCTTAGAACCTTGTGATTCCATGGTCTTGGCCATAAATAATTGGATTAGGAGAGAGAATTTTGTTTCTCTTGGCCTTTCTCTACTGCTCACAAAATGGTGCCCTCAGGATCAGGCGGAAACCAGGGGAAAGCATGACCAGGAAGATTACGCTCCAAGCAGAAGATTGCAAGCCTTGATCAGCTCGATCAGTCAGGATCCCTCCTCCCTCCCCTCTTCTGCCATTATGCCTCTCTTTCTATGGAACAGAGCCCTTGCTCTGCCCAGAAATTCCCACCCCCAGCACCAAGGGACATCTCCGTTTGCCAGCTAAGGCACATATATGCTGCCATTTATGTCTCTTTGGCTAGAAATGTACGGGAGACGGAGAAAGCAAGGACTTCTGTGGGTCATTGCCATTCTGAAAGAATGTGGGCTATTTACTCAGGGAGATAAGAAAAACGAATGTTGAGTGACCAGTAGCTGTGTTTGCCACAGGAGTGGTCAATTTCCCAAACCAGGAGCAATCTTCCAACTGGGGGGAAGAAAAATGGCACACGGAGGGAAAAGTTCCTGGAGATACTTACCCAGGTGCAACAGGGCAGATAGAGCCTTTGGCTGTGGGAAGGTGCAGTCCTTTGTGATCATGGGGTTGGCCGGTGGCAGATGTATTTACCAGTTGTGCACTCTCAGAGGCCTTGACTTTATTGGCTCTCAGCCATCTTCCTCCCTTTATCCTCGCACACTTTCTTTATCCCAGAAGAAGAACAGGCCTGCTGTCTGTTGACCTCATCCTTGCAGTCTGCCCTGCGGACCCTATCCATTCCCTCCCTACTGCATCATTACAGTTTCTGTGTGCCTCTTTCATTATCCACGGTTCCTCTCTCCTATTCTCTTCAGACATGCACATTCCTTCAGTAAAATATGAAATGCCAAGCCTGACATTTAATTCACCAATATATATATATTTTTGTATCATTCTTTCTATTACTAGATACTTCACTTTTGTGGCTCATACCCATAGTGTCCTCTCTTTTTATGTCCCTGGAAATTTCAAGTATCTCATTTCTCTACCTTATTAAATCTACTCCTTGGGGGATACCCCAGATTTTTTCCCATCTAAATTTAATGGACTTTAAAGAAACTTCTATTATCACTGTCCAACTTCCTCTTGTAACTGGGAGTCTTGACCTTGTGCTCTTCCTGAAGGCCTTTCCTTTTGTTTTTTTCTTTCTTTCACAACTACGTTATTATTAGCTCTTCTTCTCTCTTCCTCAACCTGTAGATATCCTGGGGACTGTTTTATCCACCCTTTCTTCTGTCTTTAGAGAAAAATCACACAAACATTTCACTGTCCTTATGTTCTGTTAAAAATATTGCTGCTGGAAGTGGCATCCTTTCATGGAGTCCCAAGAAAAGCATTTCCAGGCGCCCATGCATGGGAGGATGAGGTGTGTTGGTAAGATTTGTTGGGGTAGTAATAAAAGAGTGCCCCCAGGTCTCAGGGTCTCATCTCTGTCCATCTCACTGTGAAAGTACAGCCTTGTCTTCATCAAGCCCAGAAGAAGGGCCAGGGTTCAGAGATTCTGTGCCATTGGTTTAGTTCATGCCAAAGCTTAGTGCCATTCAGTTTCTGCCTGCATGTGGCTGAACTTAATCTCATTTCCAGCTGTGTTCTGGCCAGTGCTGTGTTGCTGTACCCAGGTTTATGTTGGAGACCATACTTGGGCCTTCAGGGCTGCTACAAAGAGAGAATATGCGAACAACTGGGTGAGGGAACGCGTGTTACCCAGAGAGGGAGGCCTTTGCTAAGCTTTGATTATATTACCTTGGGCTTTCCAAGTGAACAATTTCTTTCCCAATCCTTCATGGCCTTGTGTTGGGCCCATGGTCTTTTTCCAATCTGTCTTTCCCCAGATTAGACACCTCCCATTTGTAGTCTCTATCATGGCTCCTACTGCACATGCCTCCAAGTAAAAGGACTGCCCCCGCCCAAACCATCTGGCTTCTACTGGGCATCTACTCCACTGGAGAATTTCCCATGCTGTTTTTATTCCTTCCCTTTGGTAAATCTGGCTAATAACTGGTATCCGGTTCTTCCTGCCTGCTTTGGGGATTAGGTCCCAAGAATGGATAATGTGGTGGTCCCTTAGGGGACCTAGGAATGTTGCAACTTTCTAGTGAAGCAGGCTTAATGTCTAATTCAGCTCCCTACTTTATTGGGCTTAATGTCTGATTCCCTCTGCTCCCTTCCTTCATTAGTACTAACCAGCTGCTTATGCTGACAAAGGTCCCAGTCAGTGTGCATCTCTGGTTCTCTTGCCTCTCCTCTCTTCTATGTCTGCATCTGAATAGCTTGGGAGATTTCTGCATTAAAGTCCCACAACCATTTAAAGCTAAATTCATTCCTCACGAAACCATTTCCTCTTCCCAGTGTCTCCATTTCTAACAGTATGGCACAAAATTTGTCAGCATGAGCTTTCCAATCGGACAAATGGAAATTCAGCTTTGGTACTTACTTGCTGAGGGACTTTGGGCAAATTATGTAATCTCTCTGCGTCTCTGTTTTCTTACCTGTAAAATGAGAATGTGTAGATGTGAAGGACTGGTATTCCTTGCATAGTTTTAGCTGATTACAAATATTCAGTTCTCTTCTCTTAGGTAAACGGGAAGGCTGCATGACCCTACCCTATAGAACTCAGGTTGGCCATATGGGTTTGGCCAATGAAATGTGTGCAGAAGTGACAAGTTGCATTGCTGGAAAGAACCTTCAAACACTATGATCCCTTGCCCTCAGTCACAATAACCAGCAGTGTTCCCAATGGTGACTTTTCTGTCCCTCTGGAGCAAAAACATGTGAAGAAGAATCTCACCAATCCTTGATGGACATGTAATGTTAGTGAGACATAGACCTGTGTTGTTTAAAGCCCCTGAGATTTAGGGTTGTTTTGTTACTATGGGATAACAGAGCCTATACTGACTGTTACATCACTGCACTAAGAACAAGACAGTGGTTCTTGACTTCTTGGAGCTTATAGCCAGACGGGGAAGATAACTGCTAGAAAGTAATTGTGTGACGTTTTTCTGACTGTGACAGCTCTTGTCTTCTTTTGTCCTCACCATTTGGCCTTTAATACTGTCAAATGCTATTAGTTCTCTGACCAAAAACTTCTTTTTTGCCTAGTGCAAACAAATCCTTTCAGTTGCCATTAAAAATCTTTGTTTTGCTTAAGTGGCTCTCCAGTGTAAGCATGTACCAAAATCGCCTGGAGGACTTGTTAAAACACAGATTGCTGGGCTTCCTCCCAGAGATTCTGACTCAGCAGGTCCTAAGTAGGTCCCCAAAATTTGCATTTCCAAAATGTTCCCAAGTGATGCTGATGCTGCTATTCCAAGAATCAGACATTGAGAACCACTGTTTTACTGGTTCTGTTTCTTAAACAAATGAAGCACTCTCATCTTTTTATGCTAATCTTCGGGTACTCACTAATTAATGTTAGGTCTGGTTTCAGTCTTAAACGGAACTGTTATTTCCATACCAGTGAGGGAAAGAACACTTGTGCCCACCTGGGAAGAAAAACCACAGGGAAAGAAGCGGCGACGTTTACACACCCTGGGGACTTTGTGATGCTACCAGAAGCAAAGGCAAACAGAAGCCTCAGTCTGGATTCTGAGTCCATGGAGCAGTTCAGTCCAGCTTTTGCTGATTAGTGAGGGTGAGATAGGGCATGTGGTAAACTATAAGGGCTACAGGACTATCAGAAAGATAGTAAAACCAACTCTCAATGGATTTATGGCTTAGAGCCAGCAGAAGGCCAGTTCAATCCAACATGATGTCTAATTTCACTTTATGGTGACCTGTAGCCTCATTATATGCTCATTGTAACACATTAGCCTGCTAAGTGACATGTGCCATACCACCTGGATCAGAAACAGAAAGCCCATATAAGGAGACAAAATGACTGGTGGGGCTCCTCTGAGAAATCGCCACCCCTTTCCCAGGAAGATACTGAATATTTCTCTCCCTTATTGAATGCCCTGCCCGTGGATTAAATGAGCATCAAAAAAAAAGAAGTAAGCCTCACTAGGGAGAGGGGCTGCTCTGCTTGTGGAGTATCCTTCTTTCTGTCCCACTGTTTCTCACTTTCACTTTAAACTCTATGCTGCCTCATATTTGAGTTATTTCCCTCACAAAGCTGAGAATCCACTGTGGGTCATGGACCTTTGGTTCCTTGAATCCCCAGAACACTTGCATCGAGGGGGCCACATTGACCCTGCTGAGATCTGATCACAGCAGGAAAAAAATGGGGCTCAGCTCTCCTACTGTTACAGAAGAAACGACTCAACACGCAGTTGGATGGTGGAGCACGACCCTTTATTAACGTGCACGGGCCCAGAGGAGTACAGACCCCAAATTCTGAGCCCCGAACCTTGGCCGAGCAGGGCTTTTATACTCTCTGGATGCCCTATCCTATGTGGCAAAAGCAGGAGGTACAGAAGCTGATGCGAAAAATAACTCTAGCCTTGAGGTGTCCTTATCGGAAGCTGGGTGGACAGAAGCCAAAGCAGAAGTCATGACTACCTAACCGAAACCCGATGGTTTTGCGGTTTCTAAGTAACCTAAACAAAACTCTTTCCCAGTTCCCGGTCCCTCTTCTGGGTCACTTTGTCCTAGTTGACTCTTCCTCTACACTAGAGCATCACCCTCCCCTCTGCAGCTGTCTGCTCCCGTGACAGAAGCCACCTTTGTGGAAGGGTTGGGCCACGTCAAAAGTGGAGTATCTCCTGTGGACTGCAGCATGTTGACTTAGCCATAAGATATAGGTTTGTAGAGTTTCTTAGACAAAACAAAAGATATTGGGGCAATTTGCATTTCAAGTAGAGATAAAAATCTACCATATCTTAAATGTCCAACTCCTTCCTACCATTCCTTTCAGAACGCCAACTACTGATGTTAATCCCAAGAGCTTCTTTTCCTTCTAAATTTTGTGACTCTTTGAAGAATAATACAGATAACTCATTTTTACTACATCCCAGACATATGTTAAATCCTTTTATTACTCATTGTTTTATTAAATCTTAACTTCAGCACTTTGATGTAGGTCTTTTTACTGTCATTTTTATAGTCAAGAAAACCAAGTCCTGGGAGGTTAATGAATCGCTCAGCATTACCTGGCCAGTAACTGGCAGCAACGAGGCCCAGGCACCGGCTGTTGACTTGTCTGACACTCTGCAGTTAATCATTGTAAGTACTACGTTCGTAACAGACTCAGGTCAGGCTTCCAATTAAAGTTGAAAACCCCTCCTTTCTTCTAGGCATTTTCAAACTTTCTCTTCTGTGTCAAAGCACCCAGAACAGGATCATTAGGCAACAGAATGAGCTGGAGCAGGGGACACTAAGAGAATAATTGTAGGTGGATTTGTCTCTGAAATTAACTCCTGTTTTTGACGTTAGAACAAAATGGGGAATTTTGCATTATTTATTACTTTACTTGTTTATTTTCAATTTTCATTGCAGTTTACATTCAAGAGTATTTGGTACCAGGTGTACAGCAGAGCAGTTATACAATCACACGTTACACTTCAAAGGGGTTCCCCTCAGTATTTCCAGTGCCCACCTGACACCACATGTAGTTATTACAATATTATTGATTATATTCCATATGATGAGTTTTATATCTCTGTGATTATTTTGTAGCCACCAATTTCTACTTCTTAATCCCTTCACCTTTCTCACCCAGCTGCCCCCCAGCCCCCCGGCAACCATCCGTCTGTTCTCTGTATCTAAGAGTGTGTTTCAGTTTTGCTTGTCCATTTACTGTATTTTGCCATGTATAATGTGCACCCACATTTTTGCCCCAAACTTGAAGGAAAAAAAATCTTCTGTTTTAATTTTTTAATCAATTATGTATTTATTTATTTACATTTAGATACTTGTTTCTTGTATTATAAAGGGTATTATTTTGCATACAGATATCATTATTGTTTTCTATAGTTACACTTTTAACATATAAACATAAATAAAAATTAAAAAACATTCATACAGGTATGGAATTAGTACTACCCAGGTATAATATGCATCCTTATTTTTTCTCAAAAATCTGGGCAAAAAAGTGCACATTATACATGGCAAAATACAGTATTTGTTCTCTACATTCCGCATATAAGTGAAATCATACAGTATTTTTATTTTTCGGTCTGACTGGTTTCAGTCAGCATAACACCCTCTAGGTCCATCCTTGTTTTTGAAAATGGTAAGATTTTGTTATTTTTTTTACGGGTTAGGAATACTCCATTGAATATATGCACCACTTCTTTTTTATTTTTTCATGTATTGATAGGTTCTTGTGTTGTTTCCATATCTTGGTTGTTGTACATAATGATGCAAGGAACACAGAGGTGGATATAGTCTTTAAATCTGTGTTTTGGGTTTCTCTGAGTATGTTACCAGGAATTGGATCACTAGGTCACAGGGCAGTTCCAAAAAATGGTGAATTTTCACTTTCAGGCTTTTGGCTGTGATTCCTACACTCCTGCTCGTACTTGAACTCCTCTCTGATGTTTTCGATTAAGGCCAGGACCCCCACATGTTTGCCTCATAACTCAGTGAGATATTTTAGTGAATGTTAGGCCCATACCAATGCAATGGTGGAAAATACTGGTTTAGGGAATATTTTTCCCCAATAACAATACCTTTTTTCAAACATCTTCCATTTGCCACCAGTTTCCTCTATTTTCTGCTTCTGCAACACCTTTTGGGCATATGTGGGTGTTTCACTGTCTATTCTCCTCTGCAGACAACTTCAATCCCAATTTAAAAACCTATCTTCTACATTGATACATTTAATCAATCTTTTAATACTTTCTTCTTATTTAGTCAATGATGTTTTCCTGCTGAGATTATTTTAATATAGTGATTACAGTTTAATTTTGGGTATTTCTAATCCATTCTTTTAAAATTCTTTTCTGTTCTTGACTCATAAGTGCTTGCTTTTGTTGCATAATTAATTTTTCTTGGTATGTGGATATTAGTTATTCCTTTATTTCTTTCAGGATTGAAATCATGATATTTTAAAGTCATCTTTTACATAAGACTGCATTATTATTTAGTATCCTGAAGGAGAGTTTTCTCCCTTTTGTTCAATTTGTTAGCTATCTTTTCTGACATTAGTTTTACTCACCTGCTTTGGAATTTTAGTTTGTGAGCTGAGGTTGGTTGTGTTTATGTGTATGATTTTTTCTTGCTTTGTTCATTCCTATAGTTCTCACTCTTCTCAAGGGGCCCGCAGGTCAGAGCCAGAGTTACACTGATGACTTCGAGCTCTCCTTCACTGGAGACACTGTAGATCTGATACCCGAGTCTGAGGCGGCTGCCTTTGCTTTGTTACAGCCACAGTCCCAGCCCTGATCACGGCCCTTTGTTCTTCTCGCCAGTTAACAGCAGCAGACACCAACCCCAGCATTTCTCCAGGGGCCTGGAATTGGTCTTCAGCCTCCCTGAGGAACATTACCTTGCCCAAGCCCAACACACCTAGAGCTTTGGCTCTTCAGCTGTTTTGTGTTATGCCGTAAGTTTTGTGTTTCACCTCCTCGATAGCGTAAGCCTTGTTCCATTCGTATTGTCGGTAAGTGCGGTTGCGACTTGTAGTTTGTTTTGGGAGCTGGTGAAGGTTCTGTATGAAATCATAGTGCCATCTCACTCCCAAATGAGGCCTTTTATGTTCCATGCTATGAAAATGCGAGACACACCTTTCCAGTGCTGCTATGTGCTTATTTTATAGCATAACTTCCATGAATTATTGACCGACTGAGGTAAAAATGCTTACGCTCTGTACCGTAGGTTCCTTCTCCAACATTTCTGGAATAAAGTGTAAAGGAGGTAGGGGTTTCAGGAAGAGGGAAGGAAACTGTTCTGCCACAAAATACATGTTTGTTTCTCAGGTTAAACATGATTAATTAACATTGATCTTATTTTTAAATTTAGACTTACGCGGTTTAAAACCCTAAAGGCATTTTAGTGGTTACTTCTCGGACTTTAGTTGTGGCCTTCCAGGCTTAGCCCAAACTCTTCCCTCCTCCGTGATACCCTTTCTCAGTGCTGGGAACGCCTGCGCTTTCCCTTGCTCCAGGCAGACACCTTCAGAGTTTGTACTTCACAGCGTCTCACTTCGCCATGCACTTTGCTGGGAGGGAGGCACATTGAGCTATCCTTGTTCTGTGTGTTTCACAGCGGAAAACTCAGTAGTCTAAGTTCTACAAAGGCAGATTGTGTCTTTTCCTACTTTTTTGTGGTGTCTATGCAACAATGAATGTTTATTGAGCATGAGTTTATTTTTTTGGAAAGGCATGGAGTGGTTCAGCCAGCATCACTGCCCTGGGGGTGCTGATTCAGACGCATCTCTCAAGTTTATACCTTTAAGACCAGAATTCATCTGATGGTGGGATCTACTTTATGTCTCCAGTGACGTAGGATATTAGTTTGTAAGAGAATTAATTATAGGACTGGAAGGCACATTAAGGACATACAATCCAGTGGTGTTCAAATGTTTTCTTAGAAAGCACTGACTTCAAAAACCTTAATGCAAAATGGCTGAAACATGGCGGTAAAACCGTTCTTGTTAAATGGGGTCTGGAGGAGAAACGCAGACGCGCTGGTGTCTCCACATCTTTACCAATCTCTCGACCTCTCCAGATGTGACCCGGTGTGTAACCGGAGGACCAGAATCCACAAAACATTTGAAAATCTGTGATCTGCGCCAGTCTCCTTATTTTTACAAACTGAGACCCACAGAAGAAAAGTGGCTTGTCCAATGTCTCACGGCTGGTAGCAGAGTCGGAGTTAGGACCAGCTCTTCATCTGACTCCCCTCCTGCTGCCATGAACTCCTAACAGAGGTAGAAAGAAAATTTAAATGGGACTGTTCACCAAAATTTTACTGTGCTTCTTCTTTTTTTTTATGCCATACTTCCAGACATCCTCCCCCACCCACCGTGAGCCCCAAGTGGCAAAGCCTGCTCAGCCTGCTATCGAAGACACTGGGTTAGTCCTGTGGGGCAGACCGCCTCCTGAAGACACGTGGGAAGGCCTGGGTTCCGTTCTGCCTTCCAGAGGGTATTTATCAAATGTTTATCAGTTGACTTTCCCAGTTCTTCCTTCCAGCCCCCATCACACTTCTGATTTACCCACAATGCTGCAGTGCAGGAGGTCTTTGCCAAGAGCGTAATGAGCTGAGGGGTCAGTCTGGGGGAACTCATGTTCTGGGTGAGGAGATGTCAAAAGGTGTTAGGTTAGGTGATTTCTTCGGTTTCAAAAAAAAGATTCTGTGAATTGTCCTATTCATTTAAAAAAGTTGATTAAACTGATACTGCATCGGAAAAATCAGAGAACCAAAATTCTAGGCATTGTCAGGAATTATTAAAAAAATAATCATTAAAAGGTCAGTGTAGAGTTCTTAAAAGAAATTAACAATGTTCAGGATACTGAAGAAAACCATGATAAGGAAGCGCTATAAAGCTCTCAAATATTATTCACCTAAATTAATGAACATATTTAGACTACACTATAGTCTGATAGGTACTTTTAAGGATATCATCTCATTGAATTTTCACATAGCCACCAAGGAAAATGTATTATTAGAACTATTTTATAGATGGATAAATTGAGGCTGGGAGGAGATAAATAACTTCCCCAAAGTCATACGACTCAAAAGTGGTGAAACCAGACCCCAAATCCAGATGCTGTCTCCAAATTTCATGTTCTTTTATGCCCTTTAAGTGGCAGAATGCTGGACAGGACGGACCATTGATCTGAGTCAGTTCGGTAGTTTTTATGTACAGTGATGGCTCATTAATCTCATATTACTGGGGAATAAGCTGTTCTACCTAAGTGAATATTTCATGTAATGGAAGCTTTAAGCACTAGAGTTGACATAAAACTTAGCCATTTTAGAGGGATATGGTACATATTTTTGTCCAGCAGGTGACTTCCTGAACCAGCCCTGGTTTTCCGTCCCAGAGTGGTCTGCCGCCTGCAGACCCCGCGCTGCCCAGGCTTTGGGCCAACGAAACTGCAGGCCTAGGTGTTCGTGGAGAGTCCTCACCTCTGCGGACGTTGGAATCTGAGTTTGGGGCTGTGATTACTCACTGAAATGTGGGTGGATTTAGCCTCTGAGCACCTCATGGTCAATGAGCTGTGGCTACCCAGTCTCACCCTCCGCCTGGACAGCAGATGCTATCCAGCTTTTTCCACCGGCACCTGCTGTGCAGTTACCCCCTGGAGGCTGCAGGGTGGATTATTGTCCAGCAGAACTGGAGGCCTAACCCACGCTTTATGTGGCCATCTTTCCAAAGATAAAGCCCTGCTTCCACATTTTTGATATTTTTGAGCCCCGTAATTAAAAAATTATGCCCTCACCTGATGTTAAGAAGCACAGACCCCTGAGTATTTTCGCTGTATGTTGCCCCACCCCGTTGCGTATAAATAACCCTGCGAATTTTAGAAATGGTCCAGGTCAGGCTTGGGTTTGCTGGTCTGGTCAGTTTTACTTAGCCTGCGTACCACAGTCTGTGCCTGATTGCGGCATGCTCCACTCTTCAAGTGAGAACTCCCAGAGTAACTGCGGGGTTGGGTCAGGCTGTTTATGACATCTGACTTCATTTTTAGAGTCACTTAAAATTTTTACCAAAGTAATATTTTTACCAAGATCAAACAAATTAGAAGTCTGTTAAAGGAAAACAAAATATTCATCCCATGCTCCACTCCTCCCTAAACTGTTTAGAGTTGAATGCTAGTTTTTGATTTGTCAAATTTTATCATTTTCACTTTTTATTGGCTTCTTGGGATGATTTTACACCTTTATATGAGCCATGATCTTTGCTTTACCTCATGTTTTCCAAATATAATTACATAAAAGTTTTTAGTTAAAGCGATGTAAAATGTTTACCTAATTTTCCATGTGGTCTTTTGTAGTTGCATTTTCTTCCTGTTCAAGATATTTTCCTTAGTTGAGTTTATAATAATTACCTAATTTTTTTCTTGACCAGCTCATTTGTCTATGTTCCTTCCTATAACTACTTATTTTCAAACTCTCCAACCCCAGTGAGTAATCATTTCCAGCCCACCCCAAAGCATCAGCTTTCCTTGGTTCTTGGCGATGTCTCTCTGGGAGCCCCTATCCTCTCACTGCCGTGTGGCCAGCCTGTGCCCTAGGCACACAGCACAGATGCTCCTGGCCCTTCCTTTGCCTCTCTCCCAGGATGTATCTTTTACTTCCTAAATCCCACCTCTTTTTCATTCTTAGTATGTACCCTGAGTTTGGTAGAGCATGTCTTTCAGTAGGTTCTTCACACTTAATTGATAATTTGACTGAATATAGAATTATGGGATGCAGATGTTAATTCAAAATTTGAAGCTGTTGTTCCATTAACTTCCAGCTTTGACTGTGTTGTGGAGAAGTCAGATGACATTTCGTTTCCACTGTTTTGTACATCAGCCTGTTATTGATGAGTTGAAGGTTTTAGTATCGTCTCTTTATCCCTGATGCTCTGAAATTTCCCAGCAATGTTATTAAGCTGATGCTGCGGGGATCTCGTTATTCATTGTGCGACACATTGACCTGTCACTTTTAATACTGATCCTCCTGTCTCTCAGCTTTGAGAATTTTTTTGTGCATCAATATTTTGATAATTTCCTCTTTATTTCACTCTATTCTCTTTTTCTGGAACTCTAGTACATGGTGGGTAGTCTTTCTGGGTTGATCAATACTCAAACTTCTGCTTAGCTCCTATTGTTTACCCCTTTGTCTTTTTCTTGTCCTTTTGGAGAAGGTCCCTTAACTGCATTCTAAACTTTCCACTGATTTTTTTCCTGTTGAACCTTTTATTGTTCTTTCTAATTTACTTCCTGTACCTTAAAAAAAAATATGGCATCCTGTTCTTTTGTCAGGGATGAATCTTTTCTCTGACCTCTTTAAGGATATCAGTTATATATGTTCAAAGTTTTCTTCCTTCACTCTCTTGATTTCTTTGGAGTTTTCTTTTGTTAGTTTGTTTTGGTCTAGGTTTTTCTTATGGGAGGCTTACTTCCAGTGCTTTTGTCTGTTTGTACTTGAGAATATTATATTGAAGCAGATTGGGCATCTTGCGGGGAGGGGGAAGGCAAGGTTGTTGACTGTGATGTGGCTGGACCGGGATCCAGCCACGCCTGACAAACCCTGTGTAAGAGCACAGTGTTTGTAAACACTGAGTGTATGTAAACACGAGGCATCAGTATTTAGAGATCTTTTCTCTGGGTACATTCTGTTTCCCCAGATAAGAGGGGGTGTATCCCTAAGCTGCTTGCTCCTGGAGTCCAGATAGATAAGGACACCTCGGTCTCACTGTTCTGTGGGTCGCACTTTCACTCATGTCCTTGTTTTTAGACGTTTGCCTTTCCCTACAATCTGCTGTGATCCTGGGGCTGGACGTTCTCTGGATACTTTTCTCTGTGGAATAAACCTCTAGTTTCCTGCCAAGGTGGGAGGAGGAAGCTGAGAATTTATCCACTCTCTCAATAGACTTTAAGTGAATCCTTCTGTTTGAAGCCCAGCTCCTTATGCGCCTTGTAAAGTGCCTCTCATTTCTGAATCTTTCCAGGGATTTGAGGCCTGACTATGGCTTCTCATGGGCTCCTTTCTGCAAGCCCTGCTGTTCCTTTTTATCAGCTTTGACCATTTCATTTTGTGCATTTCAGCTTACAAATGTTGGCTGACATTTCTTGTCTGTGAATCCTTTCCTCTCTCTTTGTCCTTGGAGTGCGTGCACGCGCGCGCACGCGCGCGCACACACACACACAACTTTGCCTTTATTTTAGTAGGATACTAGGAGCCAGCAGAGATGAACATCAGTGTTCAACCTACCACGTTTAAACAGATAATCATTTGCCACCTGAGAGCTTACTGAGCAGAGTTTAAAGTTCCCCAGCTGTCTTGGCCAATTGCCATGGATGAGCCAGTCTTTAGGAGGCTCTTTAGGTGTGTTTGGTTGTCTACACTTGTGCTAAGTGTTCTGTGACCATAGTACTTAAAATAATCGTATCTACTTTTGTAAGTATTACTTTCTTTCATTCATTCAACATTTATTGTGCACATATTATCTGCCTGATTGGGTACATAGCAGTGAACCAGATAAAGTCCTGCCCTCCTGAAAGTCTGTTTTCTCTGCTGGGCTTTTGCTTCTTCTTCTTGTCAGTGTGCTTGCCCATTTCTTCAATGTTAGCCTAGCAAACAGGGCAATCAGGTTACCAGGCCAGTGCATGAAGAAAGAATAAACTGATTCTGAGCACCAGCCTACTCGGTTCTGAGAGGTATAAAATGTATGGACTTAAATGCTTTTCATGGGTCTTTTTCGGTCCTACTGTTGATCTATGGTTATATTTTTAAGAGTTAAAATAGGCAGAAGGGGATTTCTGAGTACAGAGGTTATGTAAGGTAAAAAAAGTTTAGAGCTGGAAGATATATTCGAGGGTGCAAAATAAAATCTTTTTCCTTTATAGTTGCAGTAGTTCATTTGTAAGGAGGTAAAAAGAATTGCTCAAGGTCACAGTTAGTGATTAGCTGATCCAAGGTGGAACCCCAGTTCCTGGGAACTTTGTGCTAAGAAACGCTCAGATTTACAATCTTAAGAAGCATGCATGAAAAATTAACTTCCAGTTCAGATGGGGGAATTGACAGCAGAGGCAAGGCCCCCGCTCCTGAAGGAAGGAAGTGGACCTCATTAGCATAGCAGGGCGTTTGCGCTGAGCCTGCTCAAGGCTGGAACAGGAAGAACTTTAAGGTCTGCACCCCTTTTTGTGTGTAATTACATTTTCACTTCAGCTTAACTGGAAAAAGGGCTTGAATTTACACTACACAATTCTTTTACTTGTTTTCTGCTGATCAATGTTTAATAAGATATTTCACAGGAGAGCTTTGTTAGTTTTTTTTTTAATTTTTAAAAACATTTTATTTATTTATCTTTAGAGGGGAAGGAAAGGAGAGAGGGAGAGAAATATCGATGTATGCTTGCCTCTTGTACATCCCTTGCTGGGAACTGTCCTGCAGCTGAGGCATGTGCCCTGACTGGGAATTGAACCGCTATCTTGTAGTTCACCGGCCAGTGCTCAATCCACTGAGCTATACCAGCCAGGGCTGGTTTGTTAGCTTTAATAGTCCTTAAATTACTTATGGCAACTACCTGCATCACTTTCAGCTCCATGGAAGTTATTACAATGCTCTCATGGCAATGTAAAGAGATATAAAAATAGGTAAAGATGAAATTATGCCCTGAGGGTGGTGGCATAGGTAAATGCGATACTCGCATCCTCCCACAACCACATCAAAATAACAACGAAACTATGGACAACTATTGTTCAGAACTGCGATAAATCTAGCTGAATCCAAGTCCTAAATCTAAGAATATAAAGAAGAAGCCACATTGAGACTGGTAGGAGGAGCAGAGATGCAGAACAGGTGGTCCCATGTGGATAGAAATTGGGCAAGATGTCTTGGCTGTGGAGGTCCCCCCTGAGGAGTGAGTGGTCCCAGCCCTATACCAGGCCTCCCAGTCCAGGGTTCTAGTGACAGGAAGAGAAGTACCCATAACTTCTAGCTATAACAACCAGTGGGAACTGAGGCTGAATGGACAGAGGGCTTCTGGAGTTCCAGGCAGCTATTCTTAAAGGCCTGTGCACGGACTTACTGAGACTCACTCCCTCTGAGTTCCAGCAGTGGGACAGCAGCTTGAAAAGCTCCAGGTGTAACAGGGTGCAGCCAAGAGGGGGGCCCCCAAAAGGGAGTTGGAATGAGGCCCAGAACTCATGGTGTCCAGGAAATGCTAGAGGGACATATAAGATGTCCTTACCCCTTCTCCCACAGGTATGAGTTGGGGGAAGGGACAAATGGAGCAGGGCCATTGAGTTGTTTTTGCATAGCAATGGTTTTGCAGATAACCTCCAGAATGGTCATTTAACATATCTATAACCTTTAACTGGTTTCATAGATATGTTAAACAGCTGTGGCCATGCCCTGAGCCAGGGGGGATGGAAAGGACTTCCCCAAGGACGTGACTGGGGGAGGAACACTAAGTTAAAGCGCCTGGGTGGGAGCTTGGAGAAGATTGGCTCCAGAAAATGAGGACATGCCTGCCCAAACTCATGATGGCATCCCAATAACCTTGGAAATATACGGGAATGCTGGCAGGTGTAACCGATTGTAGGAGGAGTCGGAAATAGGGCTGCAGAGGAGGTTTGGCGCCAGTATTTAAAACCCAGGCGTGGCAGCCATTTGAGGAGAGATCCAGGAAGAGAGATCCATGAGGAGAGATTCATGCGGTTTCACCAGAGAGCAGGACCCGCAGCTCCATGAGGAGAGATCCAGGAAGAGAGATCCAGGAGGAGAGATCCATTGCGGTGTCACCAGAGAGCAGGACCCGTGGATCCATGAGGAGAGATCCATGCGGTTTCACCAGAGTGCAGACCCCTGCAGCTTTGGTGAAGAGGGAGAGCCACGAGGCTTTGCCAGAGTGGGAACTCCTTCCCCACAGCTTTGGTGGAAGAAGGACCACGCGGCTTTGGGGTGCTCCCTTTGGCTGTGTGGCCTGGGAGCAAGAGATCCTGCCTGGAAGACGACACGGCTGACGGTGTCAAGAGCCTGGATCCTGGACGTGTGCTTCTCTTCCTTGCAAGTACGGTACCCTGACTTAGGGCAGAGGGAGATAGGAAGCACTGTGGGTGTCTGGGTATCCTGAAGGACTTTGATATTTTAATGAAGTTAAGTCACTATAACTCTGTATAGTATTAAATAAACATTTCCTTTCCTTTTCACAAATCTCTGGCTTTGAGAGGCATCTTTCCGTAAGGCGGCGGACAATAATGGACCTTCTGTTTGCTCGGTAACAGTTTTGGGGGGCTCGTCCGGGATCTTAATTGCCCGTGGAAGACTGACCCCTCAGGTTCGAGAAAGTGAGACCTTGGAAGTGTTTTGCCAGTCTCGAGAACCTTTTCTGTTGCTCTGTAACACAGGGAGGAACTGAATTGTTCGGCATTGGGGTGAGAGTTGGAGCTGAACTTTCTCCCTGACAGGAGTGCTGACAAAGGCCATGGTCCCTTTGATGAGCTTTCCCCCCACAGAACGGGCAGGCAAGGGTCATATCTGAGTTTCCATTAACCTGGTTCATACTGCTCACCTCACTCTGGAGATTTCCTGAGGCCCCACTGATGCGGACACCGGCCAGCAGTGTCTGCGTCATTATGGATGAATTAAAACATGCACACGGACTACCGAGTCTGGTGGAGGAAATAGGACGACAGCATGGCTTTTCTCTCAAGAGGAGCAAAAGCTGAGGCCTCCGCCATGACAGGCCTTTATTCTCCTCCTCACATTCCAAGATGGTTCTCCTTCACTATCCCGGTTACAACAAAGGAGCTAATGCCCCTCATTACATCACAGAAGGATATTAGCGAATGAATAGGCAGAAGAGGTTGAGCCAGTCACACAGGCCCCTGCAAGGCTCAGCATGGATTTTTAGGAAGTTACAGTAAGCATTTGCAGGGTGAGGCAGTTTTAGCAAAGAGCAAATTTCAAAACAGCTTAGGTATATTGCAAATCTGATTACCCAGGAGAGAACCTCTCTGTGGGTGTGGGTCCTATGCATCTCTGAGTGGGAGCTGGGCCCATGCCACACAGAAGGATCTGCCACACCCCACCCTACCCAAACTGTTTCCAGTGGCTTTTCCATATGAATGACTTGTCTTGGCTCATGCTTCCAACTTTCTTAAAAATCTCTCAAACAAATAGTATCTGGCCTTGGGGTGCCTCATACCTTTTGCTAAGTTGCCCCAGGCCTGGCACTAGTAGCAGCTGGTGTTGGTTCATAGCATGTCCTCTCCTGGCACCTCCAAGCCCAGCACAAGTAGCAGCCATCTTCAGATTGCTTTGTAGTTCATGCTGGGTGACCCTGGGCAGAACACAGGTGGCAGCTTACCTTGGCTTGCACCTCTCAGGAGGGCCCAAAGTCAGTGCACTAGGTAGACAGCTTCAGACCGTGTCAAAGCATTATCCAACCACCTTCACGAGTGACACATCTAAGGGGCAGACTCAGTGGGCACTGGAACCCTCTTGAAGTAATTCCTACTTCATGGGGTGGGCTCCTTTGCAGCTGATGCTCCATGGTGGTTGCTGTCAGTTCTTGCAGCCAATCATCCCAGGGGTAAATCCCTCCACTGACATGCCAAAAACCATCAAAGCTCAACTACAACAGGAGGGCGTATATAGCCCACGGGGTAGGGAAAGACCTAGTGCCCAGATTGTTGGTTCACCTAAACTGGGTGAACACTGGAGAGGCTGTGCCACTGGACCGGTCAGGACACCTTTGAAATTAGGCCACTCTACCAAGCCAGGGAGACATAGAAGCTCTACCTAATACATAGAAACAAACACAAGGAAGCTACCAAAATGAGGAGACAAAGAAATATGTTTCAAATGAAAGAACATAATAAAACTCCAGAGAATAAGCCAAACAAAATGGAGACAAAAATGAATACCTAAGGCCCTGCCCCCTTTTAACTTAACAGGTACCCCGAACAAAGAAACATGGCCAAAATGAAAGAACAGAGCAAAACTCCAGAAAGGGAGCTAAGTGATGAGGAGATAGCCAACCTAGCTGATGGAGAATTTAAAGTCCTGGTAATCAAAATGCTCACAGAACTGACTGAGCTTGGTTGAAAAATGAAAGAACAAATAAAAGATACCCAAAATGAAGTAAAGCAAAATATTCAGGGAACCAACAATGGCAGGAAGGAAACCAGGACTCAAATCAACGATTTGGAATAAAAGGAAGAAATAAACATCCAACTGGAACAGAATGAAGAAATGATAATTCAAAAAACAAAACAAAAACAAAAACAAAGAAAGTCTGAGGAACCTCCAGGACAACTTGAAATGTTCCAATATCTGGATTATATGGGTGCCAGAAGGAGAAGAACAACAGCAAGAAATTGAAAACTTATTTTAACAAATAATGAAGGAAAACTTCCCCAATCTGGCAAAAGAAATAGACTTCCAGGAAGCCCAGAGAGTCCCAAAGAAGTTGAACACAAAGGAACACACCAAGGCATATCATCATTAAGTTATCCAAGATTAAAGACAAAGAGAGAATCTTAAAAGCAGCAAGAGAAAAGGAGAGAGTTACCTACAAAGGAGTGCCCATAAGGCTATCAGCTGATTTCTCAAAAGAAACCTTGCAGGCAAGAAGGGGCTGGAAAGAAGTATTTGAAGTCATGAAAGGCAAGGACCTACATCCAAGATTATTCCATCCACCAAAGCTGTCTTTTAGAAAGGAAGGGCAGATGAAGTGCTTCCCTGATAAGGTCAAGTTAAAGGAATTCATCATCACCAAGCCCTTATTATATGAAATGTTAAAGGGACTTATCTAAGAAGAGGAAGATAAAAAAATATGAACAGTAAAATGACAACAAACTCACAACTATCAACAAATGAACCTAAAAAAATAAAAGAAAGAAAAACAACAAAAACAAAAACCAAGCAAACAGCTAGAACAGGAACAGAATCAGAGAAATGGACATCCCATGGAGGGTTTTCAGTGGGGAGAGGGAGAGGAGGAATGGGGAGAAAAGGTACAGGGAAGAAGAAGTATAATTGGTAGGCATTAAATAGACAGGGAGAGGTCAAAAATGGTATAGGAAACAGAGAACTCAAAGAAGTTATATGTACAACCCATGGACATGAACTAAGAGGGGTGGAATGCTGGAAGGTTTGGGGGTACAGGGTAGAGGGGGGATAAAAGGGGAGAAATTGGGAAAATTGTAATAGCATAATCAATAAAATAGAAAAAAGAAGTACAAGTTGGTAGTTACAGAATAGTTATGGGGATGTAAAGTACAACATAGGGAATATGGTCAATAATATTTTGATAACTATGTATGGTGTCAGGTGGGTACAAAATTTATCAGGATAATCGGTTAGTAAAATATATAATTTCTAACCACTGGGGCATATACCTGAAACTAATACAATATTGTATGTAACCTTAATTCTTCAGCCTGTTCCTTCCTTGAACTCCAATTTCTATTTCTGACTTATTTCTGAGCATCCTGATTCAGGAGACTCATAATAGCTTCCAACTAAAAATACCCAACTCCAAACACATCCCCTTTCTCTTCTGTCTTTCAACATAGCTGGTTTTTTTTTTTTTCTTTTTCTTTTTACCAGCGGTCAATAGTGACATTGATTTATTAATTCCGCCAATCATTCCACGGGAAGTTATTAAGCAGCTGCAATCATTTGGCCACTGTTAACGGTCCTGTTCTTGAGGGCTGACACGCTAACAGGACAGATGAGCACGTCAGCACGCCATTCCACTGCGGTGAGCGAGCTGGCTGGTACGTGAGGCTGCACCGTCCAAGTCAGCATTCGCCAGCTACGCGTGGTTGCAGTCGGAACGTGGCTGGTCTGAACTGAGGTGTGCACTAGGTGGAAAAGACAGTGTGTTCTGAAGACTTGGGATGAGAAAAAGAATGCAAAAATATTATCTCATTCGTATTTAAAAATATTGATTGCATGTCGAATTGATACTGCTTTGGATATACTGGGTTAAATAAAATGCAGAATTAGTATTAAGTTCACTTTTAGTGATTAGAGCATTTAAAATTACACGCGTGGCAGGCATTATATTTCTCCTGGGCAGGACTCTGTCATGGGTTCTGAAGCCTTGTGGAAACAGTCGGGTAAGCCTTGACTACAGGATTTTTCCAGGTACAGAAGAAAATTCTCTGTGGCTTTGATAACGAGGAAGGCACATGAATTGAAGTTCAAGGAAATTAATGGAACTATTGCTTTTCTGTCACTAGCAATCACATCACCACGAAGGAAGAGAGGAAGTTTCAGGATGTACGTGGGCAGGGAAGCGGAGTCGTCTCCCTGCAGTTTCCCTGTCGAAGGCAGCCCTGCATCCGAGTGGTTGTCCTGCAGAGCCTTCCCAAGCATCACTCTGGGTCCTGCACTCCGCTTGGAGGGGAGGCCTCGCTTCTGCCTGCAGAGTACAGTGTGGGAGAGTGAAGTAAAATCCATTTCCAGCTCCAGAGGAAAGGAGAAGGGCAGTTCAAGGTTTGTTTATGATGTTGTGTTGTCTTCTGCTAAATGGTGACTTAAAATCAATGATAATCAAATGGAAAGAGGCAAAAGATGCTGATTCCTGAGACTCCAAGGAGGGTGGGGATGAGGTTAGGACTTCTCTCTCTCATTTTTCCCCTCAGGTAAAAGCTGGCACTTCAGATCCTAGGTTATCGTGTGGTCGAGAGTGCTGAGGGGTGGCACATTTAACAGTACCTGGGTAACTTCTACCCCAAGTCCATAGCCACGAGGGCTGTGGGATCCATAGCAAAGGGGGCCTGTCCGTCTCTGAGCGGAGCAGCAGCTGTCCTCATGGCTGCCTGTGGAACTTTCCCATTTTTGGAAAACACAGGATTCCACTGGGAGGTCCCAGAACCACACAAGAGGAAAGGATGAGACAGGAGCTGGAGCCCCAGGTGAGGGCATCCCAGCTGATCCACTCCTGATTTGCATTTCAGTGTTCGAAGTGTTCGAGAAAGATCTGTTAGGGGAGAGTAAGTCGAGATTTTACCTGGAGACTCAGAGCTGGCTCTGAGCAAAATGTGAAGTGTATTCAGTAAAGCTGTGTCAAATCATTTCTCTATGCTCAACCCTGCTGGGGGTGGGGTGTGGGAGAAAGGAAGAAAATAATCCTGTCGGGTAGGTGTTTTGGTCCCTATTTTATAGACGAGGAAACCGAGGGTCAATGCCTTGCTCCAGGTGGCTGTAAAGCCCAGGTCACTCACGGGGCTTCCTGGTTTTATCCTCACCAAAATCACGGTGCCTCCCGGCCCCCTTCCTTCTTCTCTCCATTTCCACTCCATTGAAGCAGCCGAGAAGCCCCTCCTTTCTCAGCCGCGGTTTTGAGGGGTAAGAAGGGTCAGGTGCTGAACTAGGAAGCTTAGCAAATCCCGATGGACATCTCACGCAGCTGCTCTTTGAGGTGAAGGGAAGGAAAACAGGGGACAACACAATTCTTCTGATTTCTATTCTCCTTTCTTCTGTGACTTGGTGTCTCTGAGACTGACTACAAATACGTTTGTGGTAACTATAAAGTAAAATTTCCTCTAATTTATTGCATAACACAGCACAATCCCCATCCGTGGGCCAACCAGGGGACCCAGGGGCACGCAGTTCCAGGCTCCGGCTGCCAGATGTCTGAATCCAATCTGGAGATGTCGGCTCTGAGTTTTCAGGAACCAAACCATAAAAATATCAGACATATAAATAGAATAAATTTATTCCTCTTGGCTGATAAATATTTATCAAGTGTGTGAGGTATTTTTGTGGAAACCATCTGGCAAACCTCCCTCTTCTCTCTGTTCCTTCAAACATGCCAGGGTTTAATGTCAGACCTGTTCTGAACTTAAGTCATGTGTTAAAACCCCGACCCCGGCTGTGACAGTGTTGGGAGGTGACCCTCCGAGAGGTGATTAGGTGAGGTCATGAGGGTGGAGCCCCCAGGATGGAATAAGTGCCCTTGTAAGAACAGGCGAGACACCAGGGCTTCGCTTCGCCTCTGTGTGAGGACACAGGGAGCAGGTAGCCAGCAGCAAGCCTGGGAAAAGGGCTCTCACCAGAACCCGGCCATGCTGACACGGTGATCTCAAACTTCCCAGCCTCTGGAACTGTGAGTAATAAATATCTGTTGTTTAAGCCCTCCCTCCCTACCCCACCCAGGGTGTGGTGTTTTGCTCTAGCAGCCTGGACAGACTACAGTAAGACCTCAATGCCGAGTCAAAGGTGGACATGAAAGAAAGGAAGGATTCAAGCAGGCTTTGTGTCAAAGAGAAGGGACAGCTGAGGAGGACTTTAGAAATCTGTCATCCAACCCCTTGTTTGGCAGATGTGGAAACTGAAGCAAGAGGAGGAGAAGTGGCAGAGTAACCTACCACGAGGAGGTGGGGCCAGGCTGGGAGCTAGGATTCCTAGTGGCTGTTCCCCTCTCTCTCAAGGTGCGAGCAGCAAGGGGCTGCCTTCAGTGGGGTCGCATGAGTTAGGAAGCTGAAAACACGAAAATCCCACGGCCCCCCTCAATGCTATGTGCGAGCTGCGGAGGCTGTGCTGCGTGGCGCTCACCCAGCCCTGGGTGGGCAATGGGCGTGCAGTTCCACACTCCACTGTGGAGAGGTTCCGTTACCTCAGACGAGGACTCTCCTTGTACCCTCCCCTCCTCTTTCTGTTGGGGAACGAGGGCCTGTTGGACTTGCTGGGTTAATCAGGTAAGGTGTGGACAGATGTCAAGAGACCTGCTGGAGAATGCAAATCAATACCATGCAGGAAAACAAAGCTGGCTTTGAAGCCCCTTAGTTCACAAAGGAAACTTTCTTTGCTTCTAAGACATATTAGAACAACATGGAAATGATTAAAACTAGTTTAGGAGGTTTTTCTTTTTTCCCTCAGAAAATTGTGGAATTGAGAAGGGATTTTCCCATAGTGCATCTGAGTGTATTTGGATCTGTATGAGGAGGAAAAAAAAATGAAGTAAATGAGTTTGCCTTCTGTTGGTTGGTGGTTAATAAACAGAGCTTCCTCTCGCCATCTGTCCATGCACACAGGGCTCATGCTGCTGCCAAATGAGCCCACCGTTCTTGAGGCTCTGCTTCTGGAACGTTCCTCATTTTACCCTAACTTACACGGACCATGTCCGCCCACCCTCACCCCCATTCCTTCAAAGCCTTGGTCACAAGTTCTTGAAGTTGGTTAGGTAGCTACATTCCATTCAAGTCTGTAGCGTTGGATGTAAATGCTTTACTCATGAGACAGACTAATGCTCGGTGGTTTTGGACAAGTCACCTACTATCTCTGAACCTCCATTCACTGGTCTCAAGACCAGTGGCGCTTGCTCTACCGACCAGAGGATTGCTGCAAGACTCAAACCCATGTGAGTTTATGAATGAATGGAAAGGTCTCTGTCAAACCGAAGCGTACTTTATAAAGTGTAGGATAGCATTATTAAATGACGTAGTTTAAAGGAGATTTTCAGGGCTCATGTCCGGTTGAGGGGAAGACCATCATTGGTAGATAACCCCCACTGCGCCCCGTGGACCCTGCCTTTCCCTGCCTGCGCTTGTCTTCTCCACTCCATTTAATGCCTTTATCATCTTGCTTTCTTCTCCTAAAGGAGAGGAGTGGAGGTGCCCAAGGGACATGCCCCTTCTGGAGGAAGGATGAGCTAAAGCATGTCTTTAAAGGGCTTGTCCAGAGTGAACTAGAGGTAGCCACAGGAGCAGAATCAGACCACTTCGCCTTTTACTCCTTTTGGGGCTGCTTGAGTGGGAGGCTGCCTGTCCGGGGAGCGGATGTTGAGTGGGACTTTTCAAGTGCCCAGAATTGACACCTAGGAGCCCCACAATGAGGATGCAGAAGCACCAAATGACCCACCTTCTGAAGTGAGAAACCAAAAATGCACCCCTCTGCTGGCCCAGCCTGCTGTCCCAGGCAGCGCCCAGGCCAGTACTTGGACCCACTGCGCAGGATGTCAGTGTGGGGGCCTCGGGGACGTGTGAGTGAGTGCTCAGCACAGGCACTTCCCTGCCCTCCCTGCTGGGCAGGATGGTACCCTCTCTCCTCCCTCATGCCAACATGGCAGGGGGGCCTCCTAGGACCCCCACCTGTGATGGTTTTGTGTGCCTGTGGGAAGGGGCAGATGGCTTTCATTTCCTAGAGGGACGCTTGTTGCTGACCTGTCCCGGGCCATGTTTGTAGGGGACAAGAGTAGGTGTTAGGGAAACAGTCTATATTCATGCTGTTTGGTGGGCAAAGAAGTGAAGGTTTCCTGTGGGCGAGGGAAATGTGCAGAAGAAGCTCACTCTGCCAACACACAGGCCTGCCAGAGGACCCCAACCAAAGGTATTGTTGGGTCACTGCTGGCGGTGGGGCTGGGGGTGGGTCACGGGTAGCTGCAGTTTCCTCTCCCACAGGGAGCCGTGCTCTGGGGTCTTACAACCCCCCGCCCCCCCAAGGAGCCCCAATGGGAGAGCCAGCACTTGGCCTCCTGCCTCATGGAGGCCATTTTGCGTTTGCCAGGAAAGCAGCTACAACCAATTGTGAGAGGGCTCTGAGGGCGGCAGCTGAGAAGGGAGACATCCGACCCTGACCTTGCCCCCCTCCGCAACCTGCAGAGTGAAGGGCTAGGATGATGTGGACACCGGCCAGCAGCATCCGTGTCATTGTGGATGAATTAAAACATACACACAGACTACCAAGTCCGGTGGAGGAAATAGGACAACAGCATGGCTTTTCTCTCTAGAGGAGCAAAAGCCGTGGCCTCCGCCATGACAGGCCTTTATTCTAATCTCTCCTCACATTCCAAGATGGTTCTCCTTCACTATCCCCGGGTTACCACAAAGGAGCCAATGCCCCTCATTACATCACAGAGGAAGGATATTAACAAATGAATAGGCAGCTGGTTACACTGGTCCCTGCAAGGCTCAGCATGGATTTTAGGAAGTTACAGTAAGCATTTGCAGGGTGAGGGAGTTTTAGCTAAGAGCAAACTTCAAAAGAGCCTAGGTATATTGCAAATCTGATCACTCACGAGAGAACCTATCTGTGGGCGTGGGTCCTGTGCATCTCTGAGTGGGAGCTGGGCCCACGCCATGCAGAAGGGTCTGCCACAGCAGGAGACATGCCCAGGCCAGTAGTTGGCAGAAGGATGGAGAAGTTTGCAAGTTTTAACGACAAGTATCCCCAAAGTTATGGGTTCTGTTCAAATTTTTATCACAAGTCCTGTTTTTCAGTGGGGAAGGATAAAGTGTTAACAAAATACAATAATTTGCAACCCCTGTCTCCCCCTCATTGAGCTCTGACACTTCAGTAAACCACTTACCCTGGGGTGTGAAAGAGGAAGTCAGAATGTCTTGGATATTCATTCCGTTGCTCCCGTGTGTCCGTGTCTCGCTCCCTTCCCTGTTAAAGCATTGAGTCTCTGTCCCATAGACCTGGCATAATGAGCAGTTCATCAGAAACAGGTTCCAGGGTGGGGATGTCTGTGCCCCTGTAACAGCTTCTCTCCCGATGTGGCTTTAGCAACAGCAGCAAAAGGAATCTGAAGATCTGAGGTCCCAGAAGTCCTCCGAAATGTCTCCAGGCAGATATCCTGAGGTCCTGCTCAGAAGGCCACTGGCCAGGCCCGATGTGAGGTCAGAGGAGGCCTCCAGGTTCCTACCTGGGGATCAGCTGCCAGCTGCTCCTCTGGTCCTGATCTGAGTACCTGAGTCGTTTTGTAGTTCTCAGGATTTGAATTGTCCTTCAGACCGATCTGGTTGGGAGCCTGTCCCCACAGTCCTCTTACCTACCAAGCAGCATGAGTGGGCACGACCTCTGGCCCCTTTGTTTATTACACTCTGTTTTGGGGGCATTGCAGCTCAGGAGCTACACCTTGACAGGTTAGCCTACAAGGTGTTAGGTGAATGCAGACCACAAGGTGGCAGCAGAGGACTGGCTTGGTTTGAGGCCACTTGCTCCTGGAGTTTGGAGGCTCCATGGGGGGTCGGGAGCTGGAGTTTCCTTCTTGCACAGGCAAGTTGGAGAGAACAGACTGAGGCAGCATGTCAGAGGGCTGGGAAATCAGTACTCACAGATGCAGAAAGATTCCAGAAGGGTGTCGAGGTGGCACTTGAATGGAAAGAATAGTAATCATGTATATTTACTATAAGCTCGGAAATGTGCTCAACACTTAACATACATTATTTGACACACTTCTTGAAGCGATCTTCTAATTACCCCTTCTCTACTCGTGGGGAAATAGAGGCTCATGTCATTCAGTTACTTGCCGAAGTGCATACAACTCTGATAGAGCCAAGAATAAAAATTAGGTCTGACTTTAAGCTGAGCTCTGAACCTTTGCTGAACAATCAAATATCAGGATAAACCAGGGGTTCTCAAGATGTGGTCCTTGGGACCCCCGTGCTTGACATCCCCTTGTTAGAAATGCAAATTCTCAGGCCCCACCCAGATCTACTGAGTCAGAAACTCTGGGTTGTAGCTCAGCCATCTGTGTTTCCTGAAGCCCTCTGTGGGATTCTGATGCCAGCTCAGGTTTGGGAACAACTGGGATAGACGAGAGTCCAGTTTGCTTGAATGCTGGGCTGCAGGTCTGCCTCTGGGCATCACCTCCCTGCCCCGTGCAGTCCTTGCCCTGACCCCAGGAGGAGCAGCCTCACTCCTGACGTGAGTCCAGCTAGCCCCAAAGGCTAAGACGTGATTTTAGGGTTCACCTCAATTCCACCCCTGACCTGCCAACATCTCTTTCTCCCCTTCAGCTGTGGGTGGGGGGTGGGGGGGAGTCTTTGTGGAACTTGGAACTTTTCTCTTCGTTAACATGACAAACAGGCTACCTCCATCAAGGGCAGCCAAGAGAGACCAGCCTGGAATTTAGAATCTCCTTATAAATAAAGTCTCCGCTTTAGGCATTAATGAAAGACATGGGATCTTTATGGCACCATTCATTTCTGGTCTTTCCGATTCCGTAGCTGGAGAGTGTCTTCTATCTTCACCCCCACCACTAATTATGGAATTCTGCCCTGATTTGCGGTAGTTTAGGTTCTTAGCAAAATCATTATTCATCCAAAAAATATTATATAATATATGCCTGCAGGAAAAGATTCCAAATTGGTAATATTTGTATTTCTACCTAAAATTTTATAGCTGCTTTTATCTTGTTTATTTGAGTCTTTAATTTTTTTTAACTTTTAACTTTTTCCTTAAAGGCAAAAAAAATTAAACACTGTTTTATAAACAAGTCTTTTAATCTGGACGTGCGCCCAGTGTAAAGCAAGTTATGAGCCTGAAATTCCTGATGGGGGTGACCTGACCGGGGTGGGGGGGACCGTTGGAAGTCCTCATAGAGCCATTAAAGAAATCTCATTTATTTCCACTTCATTTGAAATTTGTTGTTATTTCCACAGGAGGCAGGAGCCTTTTTTGCTGAGGCTACGAAAGGATGTGTAAGAGCATAGATTGTTTTCCTGAAGTTTGAACCAAACTACCTTCCACGTTCTCATTTACAAGCCAGGAGCTGAGAGGCTCATTCTTCCTTTTTCTTTTATATTCATTAGTCAGATTACAGATGATAACCCTCTGCATTAACGCCTATCTCTTGCCTTTAAGTCAGATTGTAAGACATATTAGTATACCAATTAAGCTCTAATTGTTCGTGATTGTTTATCCAGACAAATATGCAAATCCTCTCTCCAGGCTGTGTTCCAGGCATCCGGTGAATTGGCTGCCTGGTGCTGCAGAACTAAAGCAATAGGATCTGGACATGGCCATCTCTCAGAAAGTGGGCTTCTGGATGAGTCAGGTACCCTTGGGGGAGATAAAGATACCTTAAGGACAACTTCTCATTATAAAGGACCCTCCCTCTGAGGTCTGATGTGGAAAAACCAATGCCTGGGCTTTGCTTGAAGGCCAGCTGGCTCCTAGGTCCCATCAGATCTTAGGGGACCCTCTGAGGATGGAGGGCCACAGCAGCAGTGGGTGCAGCACACGCAGGCTGGCCCACTGATGGACCCCCAGTCCCCGCTAGAAGGGAAAGGGGCTCCTCAGAGTCTGGGTGGGAGAACTGAGCAGGAATACTAAGTCCTCTTCTATGGGACTACAGGCAGTGAGGACCCAAGCCTGAAAGATGTGTAGGACTGAATTCTATCTCATTTTTAAAAAAGATTTTGTTTTAGAGAGAGGGGAAGGGAGGGAGGGAGGGAGAGAGACATCATTGTGAGAAGCATCAATCAGTTGCTTTTTGCATTCCCCCACACCTGGGACCTGGCCTGCAACCCAGGCATGTACCCTGACCAGGAATCGAACCAGTGACCTTTTGCTTTGTGGAGCAACACCCAACCTACTGAGCCATACCAGTCAGGGCTGAACTCTATCTCATTTATACATCTGGCTCTTGCTTGTCTGCCTATGAGAATAAAAGCTTCCTGATTGCCAACCCTTTCCTTGAAAGACCAGCTTCAAGGTGGTAGCTTCAACATGTAGAACATAGTAGATACTTGATAAATAGGCACGAAGTGAATATGTGAAGGCTGTCATAAACTCTAGGTTTTTGACATTTATTGGCACGTTGTTACGCTATGCCATTTGTCTAATAATTCAAGCATTTTTGTTCATCAACACCGTATAAGAACTCCAGTAACCAAGTACCAGTAGGAAACATGAAAAATGATGCTGACAAAAGGTTTTTGATACCAAAACTTACAGATTCTTTATATTTAATAATCTTAAGGGAATGGTTCAAACTTGTTTATTTCATTAGAAACGGAGCTATTCCTTCTGTGGGAACCTGAGACAGAGGGCGAACTGTGAATGAGGTAAAAGCCGGGATGCTCAGGTCCAGGCGGGGGTGAGGGGGGCTCTGAACCCGGCCTGTCCAGATCACCGCCTCCTTTCCTTTCTCTCCAGGGAGTTTCAAAGCCTCTCCCTGTAGCACCCAGGACAGGGGTTTTCAACCTTGGCTACACATTAGAATTACCTGGCAGCTTACAAAACCCCAGACACCCAAATAACACTCCAGCAGCAGCCGATGCTTCGGCCCCAGTGTCTGTTTCCCTGCGTCCTGCAGGTAGCTGCTATTGGGAGCACACACAGGATTGTTTGGTTTTTCCCTTGGTTCCGTGCAGTGTTGAGAGGGTAGGGTTTGGAGTCAGAAAGAGCAAGCGTCAAATCCCAGCTCTACCACTTCCTAGTTTTGTGTCTTTGGACAAATTACTTTACCCTCTGTGAGTCAAGTCTCTGTGAGGATAAAGGCTCTCAGAGCAGGGATGGCACCTGTTTCGTTTGTCCCTGTATCTGATACTGGTGCACAGAGGACACTCGGTCAACATTAGGCATGTTAATGAATAAAATCGACCTCCCAGAATGACCACGAGGATGGACTGAGTCTGGATTTTTGAGATTCCCCACCGCTGTGCATGCAGGAGTGATCAGAAAATGCTAAGTGCTCTTAGCAGCGTCGGGCCCTCCTCTGCCTGAGGTTCTCAAATGCACAGGATCTAGCTCCATTCCCATGTGCCTATTCCCTTCACCTCAGGGTTAGTGGGCTCCCTGGATTCTTGACTTTGGATGAGAGGCAGGCCAAGGAAGGTGGGAAGCGTGGAATCTGGTCACGCTCCAAGACTGTGCACGAACGAGGAGGAGGGACAGGGAAGCAATCCGAGGACCACAGAAACCAGAGCCCATTCATTTGCTTATTTGTTTGCTTACCAGTCTCGCCATGTCTCTGCGGCTTGGCCCGGTGCCTCGGTCTGGTGCCTCGCTGCCCGAGCACTCAGTTCCCTTACCCGTATCCAGTGGCCTCCTGTGTGCGTCTCTGCTGGTGTTCCCATCACCTTCTCTCGCCGATATCCTGTCTGCCCCCCACTCTACCCCACAAACTTGTTGGAAGCGGAGATTCTGTTTTACTTGTCTTTATAACTTCAGTCCCTGACATGGTACCTAGTATCCCGTAGGTGTTACATTAGTTTTCTAAGTTAATTAAATCATTGCAAATGCTCTACAAGAATGCCTGTTATGGAAAGTGGAGAGCTAACCACTTACTGGCTATGTAAGACTTGGTTATTTGTTTCCCTACCATTTACAATGTAAGTTAGGCCAGTCTGTGTACGTTGAGTTTGACTAAGAATAAAAAGCCTTCAGCCCTGGCCAGGTAGCTCAGTTGGTTGAGTGCTGTCCTGATATATTGAGGTTGTGGGTTTGATCCCTGGTCAGGGCACATGCAAGAATCAACCAATGAATGAATGAATAAAAGTGGAATAACAAATCAACATTTCTCTCTCTCTCTCTCTCTCTCTCTCTCTCTCTCAAAGTCTATTTAAAAATACTATGAAGCCTTCAGAAACTACCATTTATGTAAGGAAGTCCACAGCACTGCTCATAGTTTAAAGTGAAGTAAAATATACAGAGTACCTTTTCTATTCAAACAGAAAGGTGGTAACCATACACACCCTTCCTGCAGTGAGTTTTAATGGGGATATTTCTCCCCACTCCTGGCTTTCCTTCCTGTAAAGATCACTTGACTACAACTCTGCTCTCTCTCTTTGCTCCTGTTCTCACTTCAGCCCTGGGGAGGTTGAGTGAGGATTTGTGTATCGGGGAAGAATCACCAGGCAGGAGAGGCTTGGTACTTTGCAGCTTCCTGGTGCTTCAGGAGCGCAGGTGTCCCATGGAGAGTTTTCTCCACAGCTCCTCCACTCTGCCAGCTGTGCGGGGAGCTCTCCTGTGTCGGGGACATGCCTTGGCCTCTGTGTCATGTCTGTGACAGCACGAGAGAATGTCATTACTGGCAGTGTGGTTAGAGGTCCTGTTGGTCACCATATTTACCTCTTTCCATCTTATTTCCCAGCGTGTTCAAAACCCAGGTGAATACTGGTACTCTTGATTGGAAATAGCTCTCAGAGAACCCGACCACAGACACTCTGTGACATTTGGCTACATTTTGTGTGCACTTCTAGATAAGAATTTTGCTAACCTTCTACCAAGGCCTAGAACTTCTTTCTATACCTGGGGGGCTCAACGACAAGCCCCGTGCTGCTGTCCTCCAGCGGAGGGCACAGGGCAGGGTGGAGGGAAGGCAGCACATTCCATTTCTGGAGCACTTGCTCAACAACAACTGCCCCGGATCCATAAACTGCTGAGGAGCTGAACTGCTGCAACTGCTGAAAACCTGTCTGGGCACAGAGCCTGGGGCATGGTACATTCAACTGGTGGTGCAAGGGCCGACGAGTGGACAAATGCACTAGTGAGTGAATAAGAGAAATCTAGGAAACAATGAAGATAAAATGGGTTAAAAATGAAGAGAGATTAGGATGGGAAGGTGAAATTCAGACACATTGGAGGCGGTTGTTACTAGCAGTTCTCACGAAGCTCTTTGAAGTACAAGTGACCTTTTCACCTCATAATTCTTGGTGTTTCCAGAGTCTTAATTAAAGATAATTCATTTTGCTTGTAAAAAAAAAAAAGTCTTAGGTTCAGTGAAATTGTTCCCCAGCAAGCTACCCCAATACAAGAGAGATTGAGAAATTGACACAGTTTTTTGCTCAGTGAGAGCAATGATAATTTTTAGAAAATTGTCTCAGTAGAGCTATGAAAATGTCAATGTGGCCAGGTAGCATTCTTAGTGAAACCTTCCAGTATCAAAAATGCACAAAACAAATCAGGGAGTGCAGGTCCACACGCCGCCTTCCCGTCCCAGGCTTGTATCTTTCCTGGTTGCATTCTGGGGCTGCCTGAGCATCCTCTGGGGCACATGGCAAATGGCAAGAAGAAGTTGTCTCAAGTAGGAGACTAGCAATCCGTGGAGACCACGGCACCCCGGTGCCATCTCTGCTGATACTTTGGAGATATCCTCTTGTGTTATGGAGCAAAGTAGGAATGCAACTTTTGCCAAACTCAGAAGAAAAAGCAAACTTGTATGGAGCAAAGGAATTTGCTCACATTCTAAGAATTAGACCTGGTCCCTTAGCATCTAGCCTCCAGAGAGAGGCAGGAAAGCCAGAGGCCAGAGGTGGTGGCAGGATGGATGTGTGTCTGTGACTATTTACTTTGGTTAATCGATGCAATGCAACAGAGGAGAAATTTGGTTAATAGAATAATTTTAGATTTCTGAAGGGTAATCAGTTAGTATTTATTGAATATTTGCTACCTTTGAAGCCCTGAGTGATGGGTTGTGAAAAAGATTTCCATTTTAACTCCTGCTGTTTAAATAATTTCTGAAATGCCTGAGTTGACTTTTCTGCCTAACTGAGTCTAAGTTAGATCATAAACCTGAATCTGATGACTTGGCTCCCTTAGAGCCTCAGGTCACTAATTCTCACTTCTAGTGATCTCTGGCCCAAGGCTGAGGCCGAGGAATGATGGTCAGGCTGCCTGCCAATGGGTCCCGTTCATTCTTTCATCTGTTTATTCAACATTGTTGAAGATCTTATCAGGCGAGCCAAAACTGTGCTCTGTCTCCTGCGATGGGCAGACCACAAAGCCAGGGCCACTGTGTGTGAAGACTCCAGCCCTGGCTGGTGCAGCTCAGTGGATTGAGCATGGGCTGTGAACCAAAGGGTCGCGGTTCGATTCCCAGTCAGGGCATATGCCTGGGTTGTGGGCTAGGTCCCCGGTGGGGGCCATGTGAGAGGCAACCACACATTCTTTCTCCTTCCCTTCCCGTCTCTCTAAAAATAAAGAACTAAAATATTAAAAAAAAAGAAATTGCTAAAAAACAATTTAAAAAAAGACTCCAACTAGAAATTACTCATTTGAGTAAATTCTTAAAAATAACAGCAAGTGTTACTTGCATCATTCCAAAGTGGAGTTCAGAGGAAGTTTTCTGGCTAGTGCCCTTTAGTTAGGTTCCATGAAGTTTTGTTACGTGTCCATCTTGATGGCCCGCACTCCATTTTGTGTGTATGAACAGTGATCAAACATTCTTGAGAATCAAGTCACTCCTGTTTCATACCTGCCCTTCCTTACATGTGCACCTGCACACAGAGACATGAGAGCTGGCATGTACGCAGAAACTGCCAGTCCTCGGGGAGAGACCACAGGGGCAGCCACTAGCCTGAGGGTTTGGAGGAGGAGCCTTAGATGCTAAACCGTCTGAGGCTGTGCTGAGTGGTCGGGTTAGGGTCTTGACATTCACTGAGAGAGCAGCTTGGACTGGCCCTGGGATCAGTGACCAGGGATGCGGATGAGGTGACAGAATTTAAAAAAGAAAAGTGTGGAGCATGCAACAGGGTGAGGCTGACTGAGTTGTCGTCCTAATTGGGCAGAGCCGTGCCCCTGCGGAAGGCGGCAGGATGCGAAGAGTTCTCACACTGAGCCAGGAAACCTTGTCCACACCTCGGTCACCTCCCTCTCACACCTATCGGGAGGATTTAGTGAAAGAACATCTATAAAGCACTTTCTAACTTAGAAGTTTTTTAACAGGTGTTAGCTCTTTTCCCTCTGACTTGAAGCCACTTCTAGTGTCTTGAAGGTGCCACTCAGTGACAGAAAAAGACAGAGACAAATCAAGCACAACAGTCAAATGTGCATCCCAGACTGATCAGAGTCGGGAATCTCTTTCCCGCTGCTTTCAGAGCCGCTCAGCTGCCCAGGGAGCATGAGGAGAGTCCAGGAAGAATTCAGTTCTACATCCCCCACCCTCATCTATCCCCAGCCTCGTCTACTGCATGAGGCTGCCATCCTGGCAGGAGGCTGAGCACCTGCAGATGGTGAGCGAAGCACATAAATACTGACGTGCAGGAATATCGCACAGAGAGAGGAAGCTCTACAAGCAGAATATTTATCACAACAGCTCACAGCTTCACAGGGTCTTGCTTCTTGGCTGTTGTTGGGGAGAGTCAAGCACTGGCCATGAGGTCCGAGTGAGCTGGGGGAGGAACTTTAAGGGTGGAGCAAAGACATAACCAAGTCCTATAAAGTACTTAGTGCATGTCAAGCATTCTCTCTTCTAAGTGCTTTTACACACCTTAACTCATTTAACAAGCATAAAACTCTATAAGGTAGATGCTATTGCAGCTGAGGAAACAGAGGCACAGAGAAGTTAAGCAGCTTCTCAGGTTGCTTAATGAGTGATTGAACCAGACGAAGTTTCAAACGCAGGTGGTGGCCTCCACATCAGTGCTCAAAACCATGACGCTGTAGCCTCCATTGTCCTTGGACATCAATTCACATCAATCTCCTTCACATCGATAAGGAAAAGACAAGTAATTGAAAAGAATAATCAGCAAAGGGTTTCAACACACTCTTCATAAAAAGAAACATATAATGGCCAATATATATGAGAATGTGGTTACTTTATTAGTCATCAAGGAAATGCAAAATGAAACTACCAAGGAATATCATTACAACCTCCCCAACAGGCTAAAATCGACTACCCTGAAGTCCCAGGTGTTGGTGAGATGTGGAGCAGAGGAAATTCGCACTCACCCTGGTAGGAACATGAACTGGTGTAAGCACCTTGGGAAGCTACAGTTGAAGATCTTTATTCCTTACAACCCCGAGCATCCTTTTCTGGGGACAAACCTAGAGAAGTGCATGCGCAAATACACCAGGAAACAAATATAAACAATAAGCAATGTTCCTAACAGTTTCGTCCCTAACTGTCCCGATTTGAAAGCGACCTAAGTGTCTATTACCAGAAGAATGGAGAAATGAGTTGTAACGCAGGCACACAATGGGCACTGTTCGGCAGTGAGAGGGAATAAATGACAGCTACACACAGTGGCATGCAGAGTCATCGCAAACATGACCAGCGGTGACCACAAGAAGAACGGTGTCACTTCCGCCGTGGCCAGGACCACAGGCCCTACTCCCCCCTGCCGCCCCCCACCGTCCCAGTGCTGGGGAGGGGCAAGGGCAGCCTCTGCTCATCTTCATCCATGAAGTGTGTGAAGCACAAGAATTTCCCCGGACCTTCCATCTAAGGACATGGACCTGTGCTGTTCTCTGCAAATTGCACAAACCAAAACATGCGTGAGTGTTAATGGATTATGAAGATACTCTCAAAAGTAGCATGTTTACATTTGAAAGGCATCTTCTGGAGAAATTGCATAAAACACCACAGGAGGGCACTTGGAAATAGACTTGGGAACCAGCTGCCATTCAGGCAGAAATAACGGCTTGCTCCTCGTGAGGGTGTGTGATCTAAAACCTCTTTTGTGGTCTGTTGCTAACCTCTGAGGTGAGGTTGTCATTTGTACTGTGAGACAGTACCTCTGGTCTTGGGATTCAGAAGAAACACAAGTGAATGGTTTACCCTGGCAGAGGGTGGCTGAGTTTTTGTTGGAGTCAGCGTTCCCTAAGCAGATAATTTCCCAGCTGGTCCCATCTGCCCACAGTCGTGGGAAGGCAGCTAGGATGGAGAGGAGAGGGCACCGGACCCTCGGTGTCCTGCATTTCCAACGTTATGAGAGGAGAAGCCCTGGGCTTGGCAGGTCCCGGAGCTCGCGGTTCTGGAGCTGCCCCGCATGCACTGTGAACCTAAGGCCTCAGTTCCTTCCTCTGAGCAGTGAGAGATTTAAATGGAATGATTGCCGAGGTCGAGCTGAGCTCTGCAGCTGCTTTCTCCTTTCTTTCCACATATTTCAGTCAACACTTTTCAAGCCAATGATATGGATTTTAAAACTTTCAATTCATTTAGCTGCTACCAATTCTCTGCCTATGGATGGAATATCTGTATCTTTTATTGGCTGAGAATTCTGCAGACATTTGCTGGCTGCCTGATTTGGGATGGAAAATTCCTATGTGGCAGTACTTGTTGAATGAATCACCTCACTGTGAATTAGTCACGTAAACTCAGTTTACTTTCTTGACTTCAGGGTGCGGTCTGCCGACGGCTGCCCAGGTTGCCAGGTCCCGGCCAGCCAGTGGATCAGAGGGTTTGTGTGCCGGGCCTGTCTCACTGTGACTTCATCCCAGTGTCAGGGGGGTGCAGGCCTGGTGGAGGCCAAGGGGGCCATGTGCTGCGACAGTCCTGCCGTGCTTCGCTCGCACAGGCGTGGCTGCGCCTTCACAGAGCTGCTTCTGGAAAGCCCAGCGCTGCCTCCTAATTCTTCTCAGCACAGCTCTGACTGATCAGGGTCAGCACCCAGCATGGGATTGATTTAACACCTTTGAGGAGGAACGACGTATACACTACGTTTAACTCAGGTGGCGAACTCAGCAGCATCTAGCCCCAAATGGTGCGGCCTGCGACAGCCCAGAGTCTTCAGCTGGTTCTGTGAATTCCTGGAGCCTTACTCGCTTAGGGCCCCTTCTGCCTTCTAATTCTGTTCTCAGTGCGCCCTCTGATTCACCTGGTGTTCATCTCCAACGTTTTCCCTGATGAACACACCTGCATAATTACTCGGGGATCCTGGGGCAGGAAGCATGGCATTTCAGGAGAGGTGTCTGCTGTCACCTGAGTTCACTCTCCGAGTCCCCATCTGCGTCTGTCCAGGAGGAAACAAACTCCTCTAAAGGTTCATTGACAGCGTCTGCTGTGCCGCATGCTAGTAGTCTTTTTTCGCGTGTATTATTTTATGTCATCTCCACACGACCTCATGAAGGATCCAGTTTTGTCAATCTCATTTTGGAAGATGAAGGAGGTTCACTTGTCTGAGGTTGCACAGCTGGTCAGCCACAGAGTTGGGATTCGAACCCCAGGAGTCAGGTCTCGGAGCCCGTGGTCTTGGCACGGACACTGCCCAGTCTCCCGTGAAAGCCTTTCTTCTAGACAGTGCAGCAGAGCTCTCCAGGGGAGGGGCTTCGCTGAACGTGACCCTCTTTACTGCTTTCCTTACGTATGCGTATTTCTGAATTTTGCTTTAGAGAGTCAATACTAGGAGTTCTCAAGACTGGGAATACTGCATTTTATTGACTCTAGGACATCACTGATGGGAAAATGCACCAGTCATTATTTTTTTATGCATCATTTAAACTAAGATACGAGGTCTTGGTGATAGACCGCAGCGTGACTCCTGACTGTCACAAAGCTTCTGAATTTCTTCAACAGATTTCGAATGTCTAGGCAACTCCTCCTGCCTTCAGTGTCAGTAACAAAATATTACATGGCTTAATGCATGTGCGGATGTCTTCCTCTCTTAGGTCCCGGGAAGAGCTTGCTTGTTACTTTCTAAGACAATGTAAAATTGCAGTTACTTTTTTTTTTTTTTATGTTAAGTATTTGTTTTACTAACATCACATTGATACAATACTGCTATATTTTCTCTTTTTTCTAAAACCACAATAAGCATTTCACTTCAATGCTGAATCATTGTATATTTTGGAAGATCTTTCTTTTTATTATGGGAATGCTGAGACATACAAGAAAGTGAAGAGAATGGAATAATGAACTCCCGTGAACCCATTATGTAACTTCAACAATTACCGACATTTCACCACCCAGGTCTGAGGACACTTTAAACTCAGCACGTGAGCAAAGGCAGTGGGAATAGCTCTCCCCACGGTGGGGCTCGTGGGTGGTAACAATCCCCCGCAGCGGCCCTCTGGCTGGGACAGGCGGAGGCCACCCTTACTGCAGGATGCAACCCAATTTCGGAGATGATGACACGTGAACAAATGTGCATCTTAGCATTGCCAACATGAAGCCACAGCAGTGAAGCCAGTACCCAAAGGGTCAGGGTTTTCCTTACTCAGTGCTTTGTTGAGTTTTCCTGTTTTAATTTTATTTTTTTCCCCTTTGAGCCTCTCCCCAGACCAAAACACAAACAGAGCAGAATCTTTGCAAGACTCTCCTTCTCCCCACCCAGGCTTTGGACTGTCAGGCCAGGTGAGCCCTCAGAGCCCACTGATCACTCTGTGGGGTTTGGTTGGAGGGAGCCCAGTGCTTGCTGCTTCTCCTTCCAGGAGAGTGGGTCACTCCCATGTGCCTGAGGATGTGTGTGCAGCTCAGCTCCGGCCTGCTCTCAGCGTTTGAGCCCTGACCAGAGGTGTGTGTCTGTGAAGCACAGGGGACGCTTGCTGTCTGCAGACTTAGTGCCTGAGCCAGGGGCCGAATCCCCTGTACCCTCCCTTGCCCCGACGGCCCTGCCACTTGGACTCGACCACTTGCTTTCTTCTAGCTTGCCCCTTGTCCTGGGTCACTTTCTTCCTCCTGCCAAACTGTGTTCCTGGATTCATAGCCTGATAACAGATCCCCTGGGAACAGGCCCCCAAATCTGTGACTTCTCATGTCAGGTCTTGCAAGGCTGAACATTCTGGGCTGAGTGTCAGAAGCCTGGAGAGGATGGCTTGGCCAAGAGATGCCACCTCTTTGCTCTGAACCAAAGGTGCGGCCAGGTAAGCGAAAAATAAGGCCTTGGCAGAAAGCAGTCAGGGCCAGAACCTCACGAGGTCAGGAGTGTTCCTGAGCAATGTCAGAGGAGAGCGCGATGCGGTCTACTGGAAGGGACCCTAACGGGAAGTCAGGCAACCTGAGTTCTGGTCTTATCTCTGACAATTACTAGCTGTTGGAGTCACGGTGATGTCATGAACACGTGCAGGGGCCCTCACAACTCCAATGCACTCTGGCCGAGCTCTACTGCCAGCCTCCTCTTCCCTCTGCCTGCAGGCTTTCCCTAAACAGCTGTGGAGGGCCACCTGCCCGTGCCCTGGCTCTGCAGCCCTCAATGAACGACTGTGGGGAGTAGGCATATTGGCCCTCCAGCCCCCTCACTGCACGGGTAGGATAACTCTGATGCCTGGGTTCCGCTCCATCTCCAGACTTTCCTCAGGGAACTAACCTCGATTGCCCACAGTGGTAGTTGGGTTGATAACCCATTCTTCACTGGCTGTCTTCTCTTCCTTTGCTCACTTTGTCACTTCTCTGTTTTCCTCACATCTCTTAAATAAACAAGTCACATTTGGATCCTTGTTTGAGGGTTTATTTCTGAGAGTATCAAAACCAAGACAATGGGCAAAGAGGTCATTTGATTTTCTCAGGCCACGGGTTTCTCACCTGTTAGGTAATAGCAAATTTTGCAACTGTGTGTGCTGTTAGAGTTTCCTGTGCATTTTCACATGTGCCAGAAGTCGAGGTCTTATTATCCCATTTTGCAGGTGAACAATGAGAGGCCCTGAGGGATTTTGTGTGTTGCCTGAGTCTCTTCCACTGTAAATGGCTGAGCTGGGACTGGAATGCAAGGCCTCTGAACTCCGAGACCACCCAGTTTCCTTTCCAGTGTTTCTTGGTCCTCACTGTTCCTTTTAAAAAGTTGTTCTTATATTTCTCAGAGTCCAAGAAAGAACAGCTCAGCTTCAGAGACAGATTCCATCATCTGGGCTTTGTCCTGTGGGGCTGTGGTCAGTCTTGGCTGGAGGAGTTGTCCTTGGGGCTCCCTGGCAGCCTGGCTGAGCTCAAGGCCTCCTCCACGGGTCTCCCAAGGGTGCTGGCTCCCAGGGCCACTGGGCCTTTAGGGAGATATTCACATCTCATGCCCCCACTTTCCGAAGGTCCTGTCTAATTGGCTTTGGGGCATCAGCCCAGTGTCACAGTTGAACCCAGAAGCACAATTAGGGCTCCTTGGACACAGGCTGTAGGATGGGTGGTTTGCATGGCTCCACATCTCCCCTCGGCTGAGTTCTTCTAGCAACATTAACTGGTTCTTGGTGTAGCCCTCAGCAAGGCCTCTGTCATCTGACCTCCCGGGACAAAGGCCACTGCGTCCCAGACAAAGAAGTAAAGCTGCCCCTCAGAAGGCATTTCTCCCGATAAGACATGGCCTTGTTAGTAGCCCATCCTAGGGGGAAGGGCTTTGGATGATGTCCACTCTACATCTCTAACCTGGCCCCAGATCCTTCCTGGCTCTCCTTCAGGCAGGAAAACAAGTGTAAACCTTTGAATTTTGTCGGAACTCTCTCGGATTAGCTGACTTCTTTCTGTGTTTATTCTTGCTACAGTCTGTCACCCCAGCAACTTTCTCTGTTACTTCTGCTTCTCATTCTCAGTCTTACAGTATCTCTTAGTTTTTAGAAGGTGACAAGTTCTAGCCAATGCCACTGTGATTTGGTATTCCACAGCATAGGCTTACAGTCACCCCCATCTCCATTTGTTTCTGCCGGTTTCAGGTAACTGCTTCTCTAGGGCCAGCTTCCCGGGCTTGTCAGGTGTTGGTTTCTTGGCCAGCACCAGGCTGGGTGCTGTTACAACCACCCACACTGGGTGTCTAAGAGGTACCATTTATTGCTTCGGTGGTTTTTATATCTCTGGACAGAGGCAGTGAAGGCTATGCTGAGGCTTGCAAACCCAAAGCCGTCTGAACTAGCTTTTTTCTATTTTATGGGCTGTTTTTATTTTGAGAGATTACTTTTGGCCATCAGTTTTGATCATGATCAGGGTGGTGGAGAGGTAGTGATGCTCTGATTGAGGGAGGCTGGAAATAGTCTCCGCCTCCGCCCAGTAGTATCTACATCTATTAGCTGCAGCAGGGCCTGAGACTCTCACTTCGCAATGGGGCTGGTGTCGAGTCAACAGAGCTCTTGCCAAGGCTGTAGCGCCATGAGGGAGGGGCAACACTGGACGGAATTTCCATCTTAATCACCTTGGCACACGTGCAGAGAATCCCGAACCTCAGGGTGGAAGGTGCTACCTGAGAAATCTCATGATCCGATTCAAATCGATCAGTTGCTTAGAGGCCAAGGGAGGAGGACTCAGGTAAGGACAGGTAATCATTGAAGGAGGGAAGGGACCAGTGACATCAGAGTGCAGGGTGCCGCCATATGAGCAACACAAAGAGTTGTCTTGTTTAGCAGAGGGAAAGAATGAGGGCCCTGGGCCTTGGGGGATAGGGGACGAAAAGGCAGTGAGGGCCACCAAAGGTGACTCTTCACAGCTCTGCTTGAGATCGGCCTCACTTTGACCTATCTCATCCAAACTTTATAGTGGTTTTTCCCACCCATTTGATGTCGTGCCATCTAATTTTTTATTTTATTTTATTTATTTTTTAATGTTTTTTATTGATTATGCTATTACAGTTGTCCCTTTTCTCCCCCATCATTCCCCTCCACCCTGCACACCCCTCCCACCCACATTCCCCCCTTTAGTTCATGTCCATGTGTCATAAGTTCTTTAGCTTCTACATTTCCCACACTATTCTTGCCCTCCCCCTGTCTATTTTCTACCCACCATCTATGCTACTTATTCTCTGTACCTTTTCCCCCTCTCTCCTCCTCCCACTCCTCTGTTGCTAACCCTCCATGTGATCTCCATTTCTGTGTTTCTGTTCCTGTTCTAGCTATTTGTTTAGTTTGCTTTTGTTTTAGGTGTGGTTGTTAATATCTGTGTGTTTGCTGTCTTTTTACTGTCATAATTTTTATCTTCTTTTTCTTAGATAAGTCCCTTCAACATTTCATATAATAAGGGCTTGGTGATGATGAACT
>PVKU01007987.1:0-79324 GCA_004027475.1 Anoura caudifer
CACTGGGTTGTGATGCTGATGTGGGAGCGGGGTCGGAAAGGGAACAATGGCACTTGCTCTGCTCTCTCTTAGATTCCAGTCTCTTTCTCCACTTTCCCCAAGCAAATTGGCCCTTCTGGAGCTGATTTCCATGTGGGCAGACTTGTGCATATTCTAGGACCCTGTGGGTCTCTCCAATGAACTCTCCCATGAGGCTGGGACTCCCTCCCAGAAACCCAACTCCCACAAGTGTTCTCAATCAGTGCCCTTTAGGATCTATTTTCCAGCGCTGGGGCCCTGTGCTGCACAATCCATCTCGCTGCCCGTTTTCTCCCGTTTTATCTGTGCGCAAATGTGTGACCACAGTCAGCGGCCTTGTGTGCCTCACTGGGTCTGCTTGTTACCTCCCTGAGCTTGGTAACCTCTGCCTATGCGCCCGGGACCACCAGCTACTGCTTCTTCCCACCACAACCCCTCTCCGTCGGCCACCAACTCCTCCCCTCTTACCGGTCTGGGTGAATCATTGTCGGACTTCCATACAATTCAATCCTCTATCTGTTCTGGTTGGGGTTTTTTTTGGTTCTATATTTTTGTTGTCCTTAATCTTGTTTGTGAGAGGTGGCACACCTATGCCTCCATCTTGGCCGGAAGTCCGGCCCATGCCATTTTAAACTGTGTTTTATTTGGAAGTAGGTAAAACATAAATTTGAAACCAGAGATTTTAGCTCTGCTAACTATTAGCACTGCAACTTCTGCTTTTTTTTTAATCTGTAATGTGAGGATAATGAGATAATTTCATAAATTAAATTTAAAAAGTAAAGTAGATATGTGTGTATGTAATTTGATAGGATATTATAATATCTAATCTAATATATAATATTATGTATTATAGTTAATATATAATACTCAAAAAATGGTAACCTAGATTTGAAAAATCAAGGAAAAGTCCTCTCATTAGAATTTTTTACATGATTGATTATCCCTAAAATTTTATGTTTCTGTCAAAAAGTGTGAATAGTCTGAGATTTCTTCCTACTTCTGAACTCACAAGTCAGCCTGCCACAACTTCGTGGACACTGGCAAGAGACATGAGACTCTGAGACTCCTGGGTCAGAGACAAATGACTCTATTATTTACAGCAATAGCTGCAAGTCAGACTCTCAGCATTTGCACCAGTTCACTGCATCCCAGTCCCCAGAGGGCGATGTGAAGAACATAGATGACACTTGTATACTTAGTGGTTTGCGGTTCAAGAGAGGAACTTCTAGCTTAGGGACTTTCACTATTTTATACTAAGCAGTGAACACGTCTGCCCTTTGCCCCAGAGGGAGACATTATTTTTGTTATATTGGACAACATCTTCTCTTTGCTCTGGAGTCAGACACCACCACTATATTTCAAGGCTTTCTGCTATATAAATATCCTTGGAAAAATAGTTCAGAACAAATATTGCCAGCACCTTTGTTTGCACAATGTGCAGAAATGTAAAAGATACTTGGAGAAGTGTCTCAATGGTTTTAGAGATTACCTGACAATTTCCATCTCTGAAATGTCATGTGTGATGCTGAGCATGATTTAAAGCCTAGTTGAGCTTCAGTTTCCTAATCTACAAAAATAATGGTGTTTGTCAGGGATCAATAGTGCTGATACTCCTTGCTTCCACTGTGCCTTTTGCCTGTACACACATGTTGTCTCAGGTTTTATCTTAAACAGTAAATAAAGGCAGGGGTGCTAAGGAAGGATGGATGATCATACTGGCAAGCATGCTGGGGCCCTGCTAGTGCGGCAGGAGAGAGCTGGGCCAGATGCCCAGTGCTTGAAGATAGCCAGTAAGACTAACAGTCTGGTCCATTCTGAAGCTAAACAGTTTACCTGTCATTAGATTTGTGACTCATATTGAAAGGCACAAAGTCACAGAATTTTTCCTGGCTATCCTCCCATGTAATGCTTTGCTTAAAAAACAAGTCTTAAAACTTTTAGTTGATTCAAACTTGTTGCTGTTGATTTTTTTTGCCTTTTATTAAGTTTGGTTTTTTTTTGATAAAAAGGGATTTCTTTTCCATATCTGAAATATATGTCCAAACAAAATATGAGAGAATTGTTTTATTTGGTTTTGCATTGTTGTTTTTGTTCTTTTTTATGCAGTACCACCATCCAAGAAGCCAAGGTTAGGAATGCACTAAATTTATGGCTATTACTCATTCTTTCCAGTAATAATATCTTAGCTGTGAACAGTGGCTTTCATGTGAACTTTGAAATGTACCCAAATTTGTACACAGAGATAGTATTTTGAACATTTTAGGATAAGTGTCATTATTTTTTAGTAACATGTGAGTACATAAAGAAAAAATAAAACAATAAATAAAATTTAATAGCTTTTGTTGCACCTAAACCAGACTGGACATTAAACAATTGTAGATATTTACTACCAAATATAAAACATATCTTAAAAATAACATAATTGAAATTATTTTTTTAAAGATTTTATTTATGTATTTTTAGAAGAGGGGAAGGGAGAAAAACATTAATGTGTGGTTGCCTCTTGCACGTCCCCTATTGGAGACCTGGCCTGCAACCCAGGCATGTGCCCTGAGTGGGAATTGAACCAGTGACCCTTTGGTTTGCAGGCTGGCACTCAATCCACTGAGCCACACAAGCCAGGGCTGAAATTATTTTCTAAATATTGACCAATAATACTTATTTATTTCACATCGCACTGATGATTGTTTTTAATATTTTAGGTTTAAAAATTCCTATTTGTCATATAATATCAGTACAATATTATCAGGAAATTAGGTAGTCTACTTTGATTTTAAACAAAGCAACATGGCTCTGGCCAGGTAGCTCAGGTGGTTAGAGCATCGTCCTGATACACCAGGGTTGTGGGTTTGATCTCTTCTCAGAGAGAAGCAACACATGAATGTTGCTTCATATAAGAAGCAACATATAAGAAGCAACAAATGAATGCATAAGTAAGTGGAACAACAAACTGATGTTTCTCTTTCTTTCTGTCATAACATCAATTTAAAAAAAGTTAAAAAATAAATAAAGCAACATGGTTTTGGCCAGCTAGCTCAATTGGTTAGAGCATTGTCCTATACACCAAGGTTTCAGGGGTTTTTTGAGGGGACAGGGCACATACAAGCAACCAACCAATCAATGCATATAAGTGGAACAACTAATTGATGTCTCTCTGTCTCCTGCTCTTGCTCCTCCTTCCTCTCCTTTTAGAAATCAATAAATTAAAAAAAAATAAACAAGCATTTAGAGCAACAAGTATAAAGGACACATGGACAAAAACTGGGGGGAGGGTGGAAATGGGAGGGAGGTGGGGAGGGCTGGGGTGGTGGGCTGGGATGGGAGTAAAAGACAGAAAACTGTACAAGAACACCAATTAAAATAAAATTTTAAAAAATAAACAAAGCAACATGGAAATTGTCATTGCTTAATGGCATTTGAGGGTTTTATTGCTTTCATTTTATTTTTCCCCTTTGCTGTAACTTGGAGGAAAGTTTTTCTTTAAACAAGTGTACAAGAAATGCCCAGACTGGTGTAGCTTAGTTGTTTGCATGACATCCCACAAAGTGAAAGGTCTGCTGGTCATGGCACATTCCTGGGTTGTGGGTTTGGTCCCAGATCAGGGTGTGTATAAGAAGCAACCAACTGATATTTCTTTCTCATACTAATGTTTCTCTCCCTCTTTTTTCCCCTCCCTTCCCTTCTCTAAAAGTGAATAAATAAAATCTCTTAAAAAAGAATACAAGAAATGAGACATTCCCAGTATTAAAGAAGATTGAGAACTTATCTCTACGAGGCAATTAGACAAACTTTCAGGGAAGGCCAGTTTGCTTATTCTCTGTCCTCTCAAACATTGCCACCATCTCTGCATGCTCTTTCAGGCTCCTGTCTTTCCAAAGTCTTCCACCTCCTTTTCACACACGACTATTTCCTGTATGCAAAATGCTCCCCCCTCCACCCCCCCTCGCCCCAGCAAAATTTTCATCTCTTTAGTATGACTGACTTCAGCTGGTTGGTAGTAAAAAGCACACTGATGAAACTAATGCAGGCTAAATTACACCCTTAGACCAGTCATAAGCCTCTTAGATATATTAGCATTTTTATAAAAGAATCTTACAAACCAAATGAATTTCTAATTAGTAGAATTTCTAGAAGTACATTCAAATTCCCATTCAGTTCATAAGCAAACCCAAAGCCTACCTTACTTATCTATCTACTTGTCTCCATCTCTGCCATGACCAGCCTAATCCAAGTTAGCATCCTCTGCTATCCTTTGCACTTCCTTTCTTGTTCTTGAAAAATACAGTCCTTTATTGAGGTTGCATCCAAAGTGATCTTTCTGCTATCCCCTTCATAAATAAAACAAGTTTATTAGGCTTCTTCGACTCGATTCAGGGATAGATTTTGATAGTTCTAGTTGATAGGCTTAAGTGATTAACGCAAGTGGAAAGCTGTTATTCCAGCAATTGGAATGCATCATGTGCATGACTCCAGAAGGTCGACAAGCAACTCAAACCTTGCGCCCCAGGGTGCCAGCAAGCGCTGGAGGTGGAGATGGTATCAAAGCCAGTGCATTCCAGGGAGGGAATGTCTGTGACACAGATAAAGAATTGTTGATCAGCAGTTAAAGAAATACTATGAAAATCACCACTGGACTGCAACTCTTATCTGAATAACTTTTTTTCCCCAAATCCCTTACCCTACTCCTCCTTATAAAAAGGTTGGCTTGAGATGAGATGTTAAGATGGCTTTTAGGGTACATAACCCACTGTCTTCTCAGATGGCTGGCATCTGAATAAAGGGCACATAAAGATTCAATCCATGTCTCTACTTATCAGTTCTGGTAGCACAAATGCTGACTTTCCTGGTTTCAATTTTATCTACAACAGATGTCACACATCCAAACATTTACAGGGGCCTGGCACATGAAATAAAAATTTCATAACAAATTGAGAAGTTTGAGAGTCTTGTTAACCTGCACATTTTCAGTATCTGTCCTCAAAAATATAGGCTCTTTTACATAGCTCATTTGGGTTTTTTTGTAAAGTATATTTTATTGGTTATGTTATTACAGTTATCTCTTTTTTTCACCCCTTTACCTCCCTCCACCCAGCAATCCCCCTTCCCTCCAGCATCCTCTGCTCCTTAGTTCATGTCCATGGGTTGTACATATAAGTTCTTCGGTTTCTCCATTTCCTATACTATTCTTAACCTCCCCCTGTCTATTTTGTGCCTACCATTTATGCTTCTTATTCCCTAACCTTTTTCCTCCATTCTCCCCCTCCCAGTCCTCACTGATAACTCTCCACATGATCTCCATTTCTGTGATTCTGTTCCTGTTGTTGTTTGCTTAGTTTTTGTTTTTTGTTGTTTTTTTTTGTTGATAGTTGTGAATTTGTTGTCATTTTATTGTTCATAGTTTCGATCTTCTTTTTCTTAGATAAGTCTCTTTGACATTTCATATATAGACTTGGTGATGATGAACCCCTTTAACTTGACCTTACCTGGGAAGTGCTTTATCTGCCCTTCCATTCTAAATGATGGCTTTGTTGGATAGAGTAATCTTGGATGGAAGGCCTTGCCTTTCATGACTTCAAATACTTCTTTGCAGCCTCTTCTTGCCTGTAAGGATTCTTTTGAGAAATTAGCTGATAGTCTTATGGGGACTCCTTTGTGATAACTCTCTGCTTTTCTCTTTCTGCTTTTAAGATTCTCTTCTTCTCTTTAATCTTGGGTAATTATTTATGATGTGCCTTGGGGTATTTATTCTTGGATCCAACTTCCTTGGGATTCTGAGCATCCTGGACTTGCATGTCTAATTCCTTCTCCAGATTGGGGAAGTTTTCCTTCATTATTTGTTCAAGTAAGTTTTCAATTTCTTGCTGTTCCTCTTCTCCTTCTGGCACCCCTATGATTTGGATGTTGGAATGTTTAAAGTTGCCCCAGAGGTTCCTCAGCCTCTTCTCATTTTTTTGAAATTTTATTTCTTCATACTGTTCTGGTTGGAAGTTTATTTCTTCCTGTTGCTCCAAATCGTTGATTGGAGTCCTGGTTTCCTTCCCTTCACTGTTGGTTCCCTGTATATTTCCCTTTATTTCACTTTGTATAGCCTTCACTTCTTCCTTTATTTAGCAACCATACTCAATTTCTGTGAACATCCTGATTACCAGTGCTTTGAACTGTGCATTGGATATGTTGGCTATCTCCTCGTTGCTTAGTTCTTTTTCTGGAGTTTTGATCTGTTCTTTCATTTGAGCCATATTTCTTTGTCTCAGCACACCTGTTATGTTGTAAGGGGTGGAGCCTTAGTTATTCATCAAGGCAGGGCAACCCACTTAGCTGTACTGTGGTGCTGTCTGTGGGGGAGGCATCAGAGAGGGGACAATGCCTCTTGCTAGTTTACTTGGCTCTCACCCCACTTTCTGTCACTTCCCTGGCTTCCCACAAGTGGATTGTGCTCTTTCAGGTGCTGATTCCCCAGGTGGATGAGTTTGTGTATCTTCCAGGTTCCCATGGGCCTCTCCAACGGACTCTCCTGTGAGATTGGGGGTTTCTCCCACAACCACAATCCCCAGAGATTTTGACAGTCAGAGGTTTTGAGGCTTTAGTTTTCTTCACTGGAACCTTGGGTTGTGTGGTTTGTCTTGCTCCCCAGTTGTTCCTCCTGGCTTATGCACATGTGAGTGTGGGATACCCCAGTCCACAAGGCATTGCCTCACTCACCTGGTCCACCAGCCTGCACCTTGCTGCACATCCTCTCTGCCCTGGCTGTCCATCTCTACCCCTTCTACCAGTCTGAAGAATATTTCTTCTTTAACTCTTTGGTTGTTGGACTTCCATACAGTTTGATTTTCTGACAGTTCTGATTGTTTTTCATTTTTTATTGGTTGTTGTCCTTCTTTTGGTTGTCTTAAGGAAGTGAGGTATATCTACTTACACCTCCATCTTGGCTGGATTTCACCATTTGGTTTTTAAGATAAGGAGTCGAAGACATAGAAAAATGCAAGCCATTCCCATATATATATCTGGCATCACCCAGATATAACTCAGTAATGTTAAAATGTCAGAAACTTACAGCTGTCTTATGTCTCTCTTCCCTGTTATATTGTTTCTTGTAACTGAATTTTACAGATCCTACCTCCTTATCCCCATACTTCTCTATGTTCCCTCTTTTAGCACATCTTTGCATTTCCCTAAACCCTTGGGAACTCTAGCTTTGATTTTCTTCACAAAACAATGATTTTGTTAACCTCTGAGAACAATGAAGCTGGATTTTCTACTAAAACCTTAATCTCTGGATTTGGGAGGCATTGTCAACATCTCTTCAGTACTCCTTCTTACTATTATCTCCCAACATCTTGATTATTCACCATATTATTCAACCTTATTCTCACCTGGGTTAACTTCTTCCTCTCTATTACAAATCTACCATTATTCTTACAAAATGATGTTTGTACAGATAATATTTTTACCATCCTAACCTCACAGCTTTTTGATCTCATCAAATCAATGATCTTTACTTCTAATCTCACTTCATAGCCTTGCTTAGGAACTTGCATCATGGAAAACTACTCCATCTTTGAAAGCTTGAACTAATTCACCACTTTATAATCACAACCTTTCTGGCTCTTTTATTTATCTAATGTTACTGAACCTTGGATCTCGAGTGATACTTTGGATATTCTTAAGTCTGCTACTTCCTCCAAGTCTGTCAGTCATTTTTGGTCATAATTTCTTTTCTACCAAGCCTGGACCACTTAGTCTGCCACTTGAAGTATTTCCATATAAGCACGTCCAACATTTGTGTTTTTCTTCTATACCACATCCTGCAATCTCATTTCTTTGCTACACACCACAAACACTGGAGAAAATCACAGAAGTTAGCATTCACATGCAATAATTTTTTTCTTCACTTGCTAAAATGGAAAGAGTCAAACTATTCCTGCATCAAACTGTACCTCCAACACCACAACTGGCCAGTGGTACCTGAAGCAACCTCTCCTAATTTTTCTCTAAAATACTTATGAAATACATACAAAAATTTAAGAACTACTCCTAGCACTCACATTATAGAAGAATATGAGAGGTATTTTCATGCATTCTAAGACTGATAGATTCAGAATTTCATGATTCTAAGTAAATTGTAGTTCTTGAGGCTCTGTTCAGTCCATGATAGGGAGAGAAGAACCTTTCCTCCATGGTTAGGATGTATTTCACAAGAAAAGCCTGCAGAGTATGCTAATGGTTTGGTTGTGGTTGGTAAAAAAAAAAAAAAATGTCCTCCAACACTTTAGCCAGCCATCAGTTAGTTAGGATAGGTAAGTTAAATACCAGAATGACAGTTAATCTGTCATTCAACTGTAGGTCTCAGAAAAGTCAAGTGGTGGGCCAAGGATACATTTTTTTTCTCCAAACTAAGCATATTGTTCTAAGAGTAAAGATAATATGAAAAAGAAAATAAATATCCTGAATTCACCAACCCAGAGATGATTACTAGGAACATTTGTGTATGTACTTTGTTTTGAAAATTTAAACTATTATTACTCAAGAGTGTCTTCCAAGTAAAGTCTAACTGATTTGGTGAGCTGGATTTACACTTTGTTCCTACTGAGCCTCGTGAAAACCTCCATTATAACCATCACATTAGCTCTCAGCTGTATTTGTATGTGTTTATCTCCTTGCAAGGACTAAGACTTCCTTATTTTTCACTTCTCAAGCTCAGCGCATGGTCATAGTTCCTGCTATATAATAGCCACTCTAATATTTCTAAATGAAAGACTTGAGAAGATACTTTCGAGGGAGTTAGGGTTGTGGAATGGGAGCTGTGCCCATCATCAGAGTGTCTTGGCAATGCTTAGACAGATTTATCTGTTTACCTATTAAGAGCTCGATATTGAGTTGGTCCCATGGAGAAGAGAGGCAAGAGAAGGTGAAAATACTATCTCATTACTTTAAGACGTAATTACCCATTTTGAGAAATAAGATATTTGCATTTATGAAATAAGTAGAGAACTCTAATTACACATATACAAGGCAGACTAGTATTAATAAATTACATGATGTAGTACCAACTTCTAGGTGATTACCATGGCAGTCAAGAGACTGATCACCTGATTGCTGCCTAAAAGGATAAACATAACACTTTCTCACATTGTTGGTTGATCCTCATTCATGTAGGCTGGATATGGACGTGTACACCCTTAGGCATTTCAACCAAAAATGCTGTAAATATTTGCTCACCATTTCTTTAGAGGAGAAGCTAAGTGCTGACTGCCAGAAGGATGGAGTAAGAAAACAATGGTGAGAGTCCGCTCTCTTTATTTACCCAGTAATGTTTTACTACTTCTTATAGATTAGCTCTCTAGACAGTTTTCTTCACCTTAATGGTTCTGCATTTAGGGCAGAGGAAATAAATCCAAAACTTCTTGCTGACTATTTTGCTAAAGCATTTTATCTCCATGGATTCTGTGAAAGAAAGAGAGAGTTTCTGAGATAGTGCCAGGAAGCCTAAATCAGAAAGAAACATCATTGATCTAGATTACAGTGGATGCCAGGTGGATTATTTTCCTTTTCTAACTCCAAACCTCAAAAGAAATCTCAGTAGCTCTATTTAATGAAGAAATGGAATTGCTTTGATCAATAACAGGTAGGATCCTCCCCTCTCCCCTTTCCCTCTCCCCTCTCCTTTCTCTCCTTTGCTCTTTCTTTTTTTCTCCCTGACATAGCCCAAGGAGGCAACTTCATGACACTGCCCAGCCCCCTAGAAGCTCGGGAGAGTTCAGTCTGGAACTCCAGATACGGATCTGTGGTATCAAGAGAGTTGATGGCAGTCAGTGGGTGTGGGAAATACTTTTTTAAAATTCTTTTTATTTATCAAGCATGAAAGTTAACAGAAATGTTATACTCTTTCTTTCTTCTATCCTGTTTAGTGGTCTTTGACCACTCATGAGAAGGAAGTTAATGAAAATAGAAATCAAATTTTAAAAATGATCAAACATGCATTTTAAATATTCTTTTCCCTTTACTTTTTATTATGACTTTATTATACTAGTAATATACATTAATTATGAGAATAAAAAATTCAAATAAACAAAAAGAAGGAAAAATGTAAGTTTAGTGAAATTGCACAATTTTTCATAACTTCTCTATTCATGTACAATGTTTACATGCTAAAGTATTATGCAATTCAAGTGTGAACAAATGATGTCACATTTATCAGTAAAAACTATGAAGATATTAAAAATGATGGGTATCTACATATACTGGCATACAAAAATATTCACTATATTCAACCATGTGGTTAAGTTAAAAATAAGCATATTTTTATTATATGTCTTACCTATTTATATAATATCTATATAAATATATATTAATGTTTTAAAATATAAATGTATATAAATACATATATTAATTTATTTAGCATTTACAATATCTCCATGAAGGAAATTCAATATTATCCCTACTTTATTCAGGTCTGTGGCCAACTCAGGTGATGTTTCCAGGATCACATGCCTGACACATGATATCTGCACATGGGCAGTGTGACTCCAGAGCCTATCTTCTTAACCACTTCACTCCACCAAACTCCTCAAGGTGGTAATTAAGACCTGCATAGTCTGAAGTAGTCTGCATTTCTCCCTCGTCCCATTATTTATTTGCCTAACTCTCTGCCCAAGCCATTGCCACCTTTCATTGTCCCTTCAACAGCACACTTTATTGCCCTCTCTTCTATTGTCATCCCATTTCAATTAACCCAGTGACATCAACTTAATCATCTCTTTAAAGATCTTTTCTCCAAATTCAGTCATATTCTGAGTTACTGCGTGGTTAGAACTTCAACATATGAATTTTGAGGGGATACAAACCAGTCCATAACAACTAGGGGTGGGTGGAGGAGACAGGGAACTTGGATTGGCAGTTTCACCAAATCCATATGGAGAGGGGAGAACAGATCCCCAAAAGAAGAAAGAGATGTTGTACAGACAATGTCTATTATTATAGGCATTTAATAAACATTTATTGATTGGTTATGACAAAGCCCATGAAATTCTTTAGTCAGAACTGCTCCCCTCTACCCCCAAATCATTTTAAAGTAATGAAATATTTATATTTCCTTCTCTTTAGCACCAAGAGCTCAATACTACCCACTAGCTACCCAAGTGTCCTTCTGTTGGTCTATATGTGGATTTGCTTTTCTATGTCATGCTTGGTTCTCACTTCCCACCTTGAACCCCAACCCTCAACATTTCTCTGACCTTGCATCTGTTCTCCAGAGCTAGTTAATTATGATAAGTTAATTAGTGCTGCTCTCTTTTCCTCTTTCAAAAGTGCACTTCTCCCCCATAGGACATACTTCAATGCAAATGAATAATTCTATTGATAAGAGCCCTGGCAGGTGTGGTTCAGTTCGTTGGAATGCCTCCCATTAATGCAAGGTCACAGATTTGACTTGGTCCATGCATGGGAGGCAACCAATCACATTGATATTTATCTCTCTCTAAAAAAAAAGCAATGAAGAAATGTCCTCAGGCAAGGGTAATTCTATTGATAAGAATTTTAGACAACATTGCAGACCAGTCAGAACCACATGGAAACTGTTGAATCATGCAAATGCAGTAATTATCCGGGTTCACCTATTCATAACATTCACCACTAGCCCTGTGAGCCATAAATCTCTCAATTAACTAATTACTGCTAAAATCAAATGAAGATTTTGGGAAAATGATAGCCTTGCTTCATTTCCTTGAAAATGGGAAAAAATATCTGTTGCTTACCACAGCCTTTTAGTTGGAAGCTACATAATTCTTCCTTCCACTTGGCATTTCTTAAAGACTGAGGAGCAAGCTTGTCAGTGTGCCTGCCATACTTCATGGCTGGCCACCGGCAAGACAAAAGGGAAGATTAATGTGGCTATTGGCACTGGGATATGTGGATGAGCGTGGGCTTCGGGAGACTCACTTATCCTTGTCTTTGGGAGAAACTAGACCAATCTCACTGACCCAAAGGTATCTCTTGCTCTTGTGTCACTCAGGACTTTATAGTTCATATGTTTGGCATTAAATCTGTTTGAAAGGGACATTTTCCAGTAAACATTTGGTAGCTTGTTAACTTATCAGAAGTTGTGCTAAAGACTGACTAGCTGAGGGAGCCCATTCATCCCTCTGCTCTTTGGTAGAGCAAGTTTAAAAGGTCTTAACCTTTTAAAGTTGAACTGATTTGGTAAAACTTTCCATTTCTGGATTATGACCTCTGTCCTTCATGCCATCTTGTAGGTATATTTACTTATTTTACTTAGGGAGTTTATTTTGTGCTTAACACTGTTACACACCAGGGGCAACGGTGTGCAGCAAACTTACACTCTGTGTGATTCTCATTATTAATTCTGATTTTCAACAGACTGTAAAGGAAAAGGAGATAAGAGTGATAGTCACTTTTGTTGTCTCTGTCCAGTAGTCCTCTGTTTACTTATTTCTGTGATAAACAAAGGCAAGTGGCATTGCATCTAAACAATGCCAAAACAGCTTGCTAATACGTGAAGAGCTTGAAACAATGAAATTGGGCTACATACTAAAACCTTTTATTTGCATCACATAATAAAAATGCAGTAAACTGTATTGGTACATCATGAGTTTGGTTGTGCTGTTTATTTAGCCTACATCTATTAACCAATAGCTTATTCCACAACTCAGAATGTAGCCTGCTAAAATAAATTATACTGTATTTGTTTGCATTTTCTTCCACAAATACATCACCCAAGCAGTAACTTCCCCACGTCAGTTCTTCCTGAACCACTGTTTTTGCAACAGAAATATTAGCAGTGCTCCTGAAGTCTTGATAAGTTACCTAAAGAACATAACTCACAACAAAATAGATGAAAAAGTTTTCATAGAAGTGGCCAAACTTTTTATTTTTAAGTCACTGGGGGATTCACTACTTGAGGATCTCAAGGGCTGGGTCAAGAAGGGTGTGGAACAAAATCAGGTTCTAGGACTTAGCTCCTGAAATGGTGAAAATTCATCCCAAAACTTACACACTTGCTTTGATTTGTGAAGGGAACCAGTAAGCAAAGTAGAACTTTTCTCTGACTTTGATTAGTTTGCCTATTATATGTACATACACAATATACAGTCAAAGTAGTTGGTGTTGGGGACATACAGTGTTGAACTTCAACATAATCTCTCTCTTAGTGTCCTTCCAGTGTTACTGAACAGCAACAAGAAAAACTTAAAAGTGTTGTCAGAGAAAATGTTAGTAAATTTGTGATACTCAAAGCTTTATTCATTCATAGTCATAGATGTTCAGGGCTATGGCCTGACTTTTAATTCGCAAGATATCATCAATATTAGAAAATAAAAGCCCACTAGAGTGATGCATTAACTGTAATGCACACAACTTCATAAAGTGTATGTTATATAACACATTATTGATGGGAAAGTGATGCTTGCTATGACTAGTCTCTTGAACTTCTCATTATAACTGTAATAATTAATAACAGAATTTATTAAGTATGCAGTGTCTTCCAATTGACACATTCTGTTGAAACACATATTGATAAAGACCCGACAGTACAGTTGTAGCAAGCTATAAACAAAGGGAAATTCATTCCCCTAAGTAGAATCTTAGAATCCTCATTTGTATTTGAAGTTGGCCGAAGTATAATTGAATGAATAGGGTAGCTCTGGAAGATGTTTTACTCTTTGATGGTGGATTGGGTGTGCTTCTATGTGGGAAGAAGCATGGACTCTATTTTATAGTAGACCCCAATCAAATCTTGTGATTCGTTGCACTAGTAACTTTTGGGACTATTTTCTTTAAACTTCTTTTAGCACCATCTAATGGTAAAATATGAAACTTTCTCTTTGGTTGAGTCATTTTTGTTAATTAAATTGTAGGGTCATAGCAGCAGTACAATCCCAGTGTTGATAGTCATTTCACAAGAAAATGTGTAGCATATCAAAAAGTTAACTTACTCCCAAAGGAGAAAAGTAAATAATTCATCCACATTAATTGAGATGGCCTTTTGAGGGCCCATCTTGCCTCACTCATTTCTAAGCCTCTGTAAGAAAGAACGTATAATAACATTTCTTATCTAAGAGGCATATGAAATCTAACTTTCCAGCCAGGGAAGGCAGAAATGAGAAATCATATGGCCTGAGTGTGAGGAAACTAGAATTCTAGTTTCACCCAGCTGCTAACCACAGTTATATGGCCCTGGGGAAAGTACGTAGTCCATCTCTGCTTCCCTTCTGGACATGAAAAGTAGGGACAATTGTCCTGACTAGTCTTTGCACATAGAGTTGTCCAGAAAATGCTTTATAAGAGAATATGTAAAAAAAGAGTGTAAAAAATAAAACATCATGCTTAGTAAAGCATGTAAAAACATCATGCTTAGTAAAAAATAGAATATGAATTATAAATCTATAAAAGTAATATGTACCGCATTGTTTCTATATTAATCAAGATATCTGTGAGTTGACTTGGGGAAAAAATGAATGACGTTTTCAGTTTTCCACATTAACATAAAACTGTCACAGTAATATGTATTGCTCTTTTTGGAGCCATTGTGATCTGGAGAGAAATAGGCAAGTGTTACATAGAGTTGGAGGCTGAGTACATAGACATCAAATGGACTAGTTTGGGTTTGTTTCATAATTATAGTGGGGCTTCTTGATTTATGCCCCAGTGTCATTTTATAGATGTTACCCTAAAATAATAACGAGGTCATGTTAATTTTTACTTATTAAATGTCAGACACCGTGTCAAGCACTTACATACTTGTTCTTTAACCCTGTGTAACTGTCTGGGGGGCTGATACTGTCATTGCCTTCTTAGATAGAAGCTCTGAGAACCTCCGGGCTACACAGCTAGAAAGAAGCAGGTCCGTACTTCACGTGCTGTCCTATATGCTACCATGCTGATTTTAATCCTCTCATTCTAAGCAAACCTTTCTAAGCAAAGCGGAAAATTTATGACAAATGTCACACTGTAGCTATATGCCTGAGACGAGGGGTGACTCAGATGGAGGCATAGCCACCAGACTCAGGTCAGGGTGTTGGAATGACAGCAACCACTTTGGACCACTGGGAAGGGACACAAATGAGTTGTCTGGGCATTTTGAAACTGTTCTGTTCTTTATTGGATGCTTTTTAGAATTCACTGATTGTGCTACCAAACTCGTTTATAAAGAACCAATCTGGGGGTGTGGATTTATAAATGCAGAAACTATATGATTTGTGTGGAATTAATGGTTCTCAAAAATGGTTTTCAGAATGAGTAGTTGCTTTGGCCCAATTGCCTATCTCTGTTGGGTAGTGGCCGGAACAGATGAGGCCTGGCTGCATGTGTCAGAATCCCACTGTGGCCGTGTGATAGCCCAGTGCTTCGGCAATAATGATGGTCTCCCAGGATGGCCAGGATGACAGAATGAACCAATACATTTAAAGTACTCAGAGCAATGCCTTGCACAGAGCCAGCCACCCACAAAGTTAAGAATTATGATTGTTACGTCAGTAAGTAACTTTCATAAGTATTAGTTAATAATTGCTAACTGCTACTTTTATCTAGTTTGGTGAGGTCCATGTTTTTCAAAATTCACTAACTTGGGAATCAAACTAGGATGTTAAAATGGTCACGAAAATATTTGTCTTACTTAGACTCAATATCTTCAGGCCCCTTCATCTCAAAATCATGCCACGAGTTGCATTTGGGTCATCCTAAAGCAATCTTCCCATCCCTAAAAGTCCTCACACTCTCTTTTGATGAGAAATATGTTTACTGACCTCTGCTTAATCTGGAAAGACATATCTATAACTTACCTTACACATGATTTCAACAAATCAGTATAATGCCATTACTGTTTTGGCATAATGGCACTGTAGGGTGTAATGAAATAGTCAAATGTTCCCACTTGTGTTTTGAATCATCATAAATGTGACAGATACAAACAAATTATTCAGATTGGTGTTTTTATATTGTAAAGAAACTAAGATTCCATGGGTCTCATTGCTATTGGTGACATGTCTTTCCAAATGGTAAACAACTCTTGCAAAAAACAAAATACAATGTTCCCTTGCCTGACCATGAAATTGCATTTTGCAAAATTCAGTGTATTAAAAGTGGATACAATGCTTGGAGTTTACATATAAAATGGATTCAAGCCCTAGGTTCAAATAATTAGCAAAGGCTTTACATCCACATCATTGTCCAGTGAAGCATTCAAAAGCTATATGGGACAAGGGAGAATTCTGTTGTGCCCAGAGAGATACTTAACATCATAACAGCTGTCGTGGTACATGTACTGGCTAATGAAAATGGACGCCTGTCTATTCAGATGTGGACTTTACATCTTGCTAATGCATTCCAAATAAACACTAGCTTTATTCTACACAAGGCAGAAATCTGGAATTTATGACCCTATTTGTATAGCATTCTTAATTGTTGTGATGCCCTCAGATGCCCTCTTTATCTTAGACAGTGTATCCCATGTGCTCATGAATGCAGGCCACCATACTTGATACCGTGTCCAGCCCTTGCTCCACTCTGCTCTCGTGTCCTGTGGTCATCTGCTGCTGATGTACACCACTGGTCATGTCCACCACACGTGCTCGGGCACTGGGGACCCACATGGCAAAGGCTGCATTTGCTGTGTTTGTCACTGTGTTAGGTCCTGTGCCCAGCGTCAGGGACACCAAGTTCCTGCTGTGCCTGTTTTCCCTCTGGCTGTGGCTGAAACTGCTGGTGCCGCGTCCCGTTGTGCGGGCTGGTCACTGTCTTGCCCATGGGCCAGAAGTCCCTTGGTATTCTCTGAAGCCTGAATAAGTCAAAAGTAAATTGAGTTAGTAGTAAAATATCAGTAATCAAAATCCTTCTTTATGCTATATTTTTCCTATTGAAGGTAATGTTTTATCTTTGATCTCTCACAGATCATTTGAAAAAAATATGTGCATTTTAATATTGTTTTAGTTCCCTATCTAAACCAGTGGTGGAAGAGAGCCTACAGGGTGTGGGACAGCAGACTGAAGGCTGCCCCCCTCTTTCAGGCCGTGCTGTGATCCCTGTACTTCTCTCCAGCCGCCTCTCTTCTGCTAACGTACATCCCGTACTTGCTGTTAGGCCTCACCCACAGTTCTAGTCAAGGCTGGATGTGGTGAATTCTTCAACAAACATAGATTAGTTTCACAATAAAACTCCACTGCACTGGTAAATCATACCCAGGGAGCATTCTTATAGTCTCTTATTGAATATATGGTTTAAAAGAATAACAAAAAAAGGTGTATTTCTCTTTTCTTCTATTTTGGGTGTTGTGGTGGTGGCATTCACTATTGCTGTGTTGTAAAGTGTCACAACCGGACCTGAAATATTTCTCTTGAACAAGGTGTGGAAATAGGGCTATATTTGTCCTCAAAATAGAAACCCATAACTATTTATGTTCTTGCGTTCCAAGTATTGCAGAGGCAGAAAGTCTCCTTTAAGTCCAAATACAGAATTAAGAAGAGAAGGAGAAAGGTTATATGGTTAAGTAAACTGGTTATGCCTAATTCATCTTTTTCAGTTCAGCATGTTGAAATGTTTCTACTTCTAGATTCTTTCTCAGTCTTACGGAGTTGGCCATTCAACAGCCAATTTTAGAAGAGGTTGTGTCATTTAAGGGGAAAAAAAAAAACTTCAAACTGCATTCATAGAAGGCTATAAAAAGCAAGGATACCGCCCACAAAGTGATATTTAAAATTTTCCAGTTTCATGATTTATTGGTAAATCTACACATGTGTTGTGCCAAGAGCAAAATGAGCAATGTACCAGGTGTATTTTGAGTTTTAAATCAAGAGAAATTTTACCCATTGGACAAATTTTATTAGAATATTTTGTTGTTTATAAGCTATTGAAACATATTCAGCTGTTGTGGGGTGAAAAGCCTTAATAATACAGAATATGGCTCATGGCTGGGGAAGTGGAGGGTTAGTGGGGGCAGTCTGGCTTCCTTACCCAGGTGTCTGGGTAACTAAGGGAAGCAGTGTTCCCATGGTCTTGAATGGGCCTGATAAGTGGTGTTCTCATGGTCTTGAGACTGGGTCCAAGACACCGTTCCCATAACATGAAGTGGGCTCGCGCATGCAGAATCATGCTATATTCTATAATTTTCTGGCTTTTTGCCATCTTTGTTTGTTCTAGTATTTAAGAAGGCAATAGGGGCTCCTTGCTGGGTGTCACGCTGGGGAGCAAGAGCCATGACTTGTGCTACGCAGAGACAAGCAGGAAGATATGTGGCTTGCAGCATGCGTGACTCTCCCACCCTTGAGTGAAGGCATGTCAGACATCCCTATGGCTCCGTGAATATTCTCTGTCTGCCTGAATGGCATGGACCTACCAGGTCTTGAATAGTTGCAACACAGGAAGCAAACCTGAAGAAAAAAAAAAAAAACAAAAACAAACAATCAACAAATTAGAGTCTCATGCCAATTTTGAAATTTCTAATGAGAAACATGTGCCCTAATGTTAACTCAAGCTCCTGGGACTAATTTGTCCTATGAATGTTTAAAGAAATTTGGTAAATAAATGCCAGGGTTGGGGATCGAAGAAAATGCTGAGTAGAGGGCAGCATCCTCCGAGCAGTCAGCGGAAGTGGCAGGCTGGAGAGTAGGTGAGCAGTTTTGGAGCAAAGTGCTGAAACCTGGATTGCAAATCATTTGATGGATAACGGCGGCCATGGACTTCTGTCACTTTTCACTCCAGATCCATGAAATTGAATGAGCAGTCTTGAGTTTAGCTTTTCTCCTAATAGAAACTTATGTACTTTTCCTTTAAATTGGAGTTTGTTCAGCTGACAGTGACCCCCCTTCCCTCATTGTGAAGAGTTCTAGCTGCCAACTTGGGCAATTGCACCTGAACTCGGCCTGAGGGGACTGAGCCAGGCATGGAAGGGGACCTGGTCAAAAATTGCCCCTTTGAGAGAATGGTTGAGCACTCTGTTGTGTTAAGCAAACGGATATACAGAATACCTCCTCCAACAACTGATCTGATTCCAAAAGCCTTGAGGATTATTTTAAATGTTTAATAGTTCTTTCTTTTTTGAGGGAAGGCTGGCACTCATTAATGACAGATGCTCATTAATTTGGAGACAAAAATGTCAGCAATAGGGTAATTAGCCTTGTTCAGCACAATAACATTTTTGCCAAATTCTGTTTTTGTAATTCTCTTCTCTCCTTATGCACCCCTCTCTCACTCACCGAAACACTGTCTGGTACAATCTCTCTCTTCATTGGTCTCTTTGTCCACTCTCTTCTCCAACTCATTTATGTAGATTAAAAAAATCAATTTATTTATTCCTATTATTCAAACAATGTAACAAAGACTTGATTCCCAAATAAGAATGTATCATTCTTTCTTAGAGGGAAAAGGAGGAAGGATATCCCTTCTTTTGACATTTTATCACCATTATCCTGCAGTTTTCCATTTTGACTTAAAGCTAGCTTGAATTCTTTCCACTACATACAGTCCAAGCTTTTCTATTCAGCTTCTGCTGGCTGGGTTTACAGAATCAAACTACAGCAGAGACTTGAAGCAGTCAACTCAGGACTTTGAACACCTGAGTGATTCCAGAGCTCAGAGGATTTTTTAAGCAATGACTACAAAGCCCTAATTTAAGTTGAAATGACTGGGTGCCGTAAAATTATTCTAAGACATTTTATACATTTGGTAAGGAAGAGCAAGATAAAAATAACTTGTTATCAATCATCCACCTATTTTAAGGCCTTTAAGTAGCAGCTTAGGACTGGAAGTTCCATCAGGGACATGCAAACAAATAGTGTTAATTGAGATGATGTGCTGATGTCAAAACTCTGAAGCTGAGTTACAGTGTATTGGATCTTTGAAAAATAATTCATGTAGATGGCATCTTGGCAAACATATATGAAGAAGATATGAATAATATCCTTATAGAATATAGTTATTTGAACTTAATGTCCTGGTCTAAATTCTACCTGGAGAAGAGACAGATTAACTTCAAAGTTTAAAATCCAGACAAGAATTTAATGACCCAATTAACATATTTTTTGTTTTGTTTTGTTTTGTTTTTGTCCTTACCCAAGGACATGCTTATAGATTTTAGAGAGGGCCAAAGTCAGGGAGAGAGAGAGAGAGAGAGGAACATCGATGTAAGAGAGAAATATAGATTAGTTGCCTCTCCTACGCTGTGCCCTGACCAGGAATAGAGCCCGAAACATTTCAGTTTATAGGATGACACTCCAACTAACTGAGCCATACCAGCCAGGGCTCTAATTAACATCTTTAAAGATGAAGGATTATTTAGCACTTCAGATATGAAGGCTCCTCCCACTTTGGCTCAATTAATTGATTCGTTCTTTAGTCATTTGCAAAGTATGAAACAGGCTAATGACCTGATTAGTTCCAAAGGTACCTAGCTAAGGTCAGACACTGAGACATTGCTTCTGAAACCCTTGTCAGGTGTTGCCTGGCTTCTGACCTTGCCCTTTGTGTCCTCGTCCATTACGAGTGTACTCTGTGTTATGATGCCTGTCAGCCCAACCTGCTTCCACAGACTCCAAACATATTGCTGGTCCATTGGAGAGGGAAAATATGATTCCACAGAAATATGCTTGTTAAGTGTCTTAATGAAAAATCTCTTCTGACATAGTCCATGTTCCTGACCCATTTCTGGTATTTGGATCTTTGTCTCTCATTAGATTTCATTTTGACAATTGGCTATAGTCTCTGCATGTTTCATATTTTGGTCTCATTCTCTTAGCATCAGATATTATGAAAAATCTTGATATTTTAAATATACATGTGGTTCATATAATGCATTTGTTTGTAAATAATATTGATATAGAGAAGCAAGTTGACTAATATCATGAATGCTTTATTATACCAAAAAATAGGATAACAATTGAAAATTGAGTTGGTCTGTGAAGTTGCCAACTATTAAAGGAGAGATATGTTAATTTGTGGTTTTATTTTAGAAAGGGGCAATGACCCCAGTGTTTGTGTCTTACATTTAAATTAGGATTAACTTCAATATACTTGAAAAGAATTTCAAATCATTGTTAGAGAATTTTGTTAAGTCATTAGCTATTCTGGTTTAATTATATCAATAATATTTCATGGTTTACTTCAGAAAATATTCCTGAGGAAAAAGTTTCATGTTCAAATGGAATTAACTTATTTTTATGGTGGGTGGGCTTAGACAACTATTCTATTATCATATTTGTTACACTCTGTATTAATATTTGGTTGGGATTGTGTTTCAAATTGTTATTGATGATGCTCATTAATTTATATTAAATTATTCATCTTAGGTTTTGTTGAAGTAGTCAAGCATTATTTTTCTTTTCCTTTGGAAAATTCACTGAGAAAAACATCAAAGCAAAATTAAGCTGCCATAAAGTAATAAAATAATCTTTCATGCTATTTGGTCATTGCAGTGAAGTCCTAGGGGCAAGAAAATTGAAGTAGTAGTCTAGACATAGCTTTTATTACCAAAGAAAATGAGCTGAATTCAAAGTTCTTATGTTGTCATGGTCAAAACATAGAGCAGTCCATGAGGAAAATTGTTTGTGTAGAATTACATGACTCTGACATATCCAGTGAAAAAGAACAGAAAGGAGAACATTTATGACTCTCCATTTACTGAGTGCTCAATAAACATTTGATTGATTGGTCAGCTGGTGAAAACTTCGTACAATGACTACCCATTTAAAGAACATTGCAATGTCATTGATCTGGTCCATTTTTACATGTCAAATTGTGTCTCCACTTACATCAGGACTTGGACTTCATCTCATTTTCTATAACATAAAGTGGAAGTTATTCTCTCCCCATAAGTACTATACTGAAGTATTATGCTGTTTGTATTTGTGGTCTGAGGCACCCTTCTATGGTAATAGCATATGACAAATATTCTGAAACTATATATAGTGAACTATTGGTGTCAAAACCACATAGGTAATAGTATAATAATGTCAGATTTTCAGGAGAGAATTTTGAATTTTGAGTTCCCTGATTTAAGGCTAGAACTATGTATAATAACAACCTTAGGCACTTGGCCAATGCTACTTGTACAAAATGAAAGTAAAACTTATAAGGAATTGATGTGTTTGGTGTACACAGATCTAAATTATATCATTTGAGTTCAAGTAAGTCTAAAGAGACCAGAGAGTTTTGTCTACCTGTCTGTCATAAATCTGTTGACTAAGAGGTAGTTTTGTTTAAATTTGTATTGGTTGTGTGCAAAGAAGTCATGTCCTGAACAAAACAGAGGTGAATAGACTTAAATTTTACACGAATTGGGTCAGTCCCTGGCTTATTCCATCTATAGACACTTAGTTTTAATGTAGAACTCCTTTAAATACGTGGAGCTGTACAGGAAATGAACTGCTTTGCTGGGATACTGCATTGCTAAACTTGAACCACTAAACTTTAATCATTAAACTTGAATCACTGAAAACAGAGGGTGTCTTTATAGGCTACTTATAGTAAAGATGCTGTGTTTTAGTTTGGTCTACACAACATTTTGCTTATCCCACATACTTCCTGCTTTGTTTTTAAGAGGCTAATGTCAAATGTCAGATGTTTAAGAATCATGCAAAAGAGGACTTAATAGATCAGCCTTTATTTGATAGTCTGCAGTGGTAAGGAGCACTTAGTGTTGAAAAAATTCAAAAGGGGTAAAGTTTTAGTTACACTTTGAAGTTTCTAAAGTTATAAGCAGGTTTTCTAGGTTATACAAAAGGATTATACTCAATGTCTATTACTAGATGCTATTTAATATTTTTGAGTGTTCTACATATGCCAAATGCTGTGCAAAGTACTTTAAAGGAAATTTCATATTTAGTTCTCTCAGAGTCCATATGGGTAGGTTCTCCTTATTGTTACTATTGTTATTATCCTTATTTTCTAGGTAAGGATACTGAACTTAAAGAATTAGTTCATGGTCACATCTATGAATAGAAATCCATTAATAGAAAGGTGTGGAGGGGCTCCGCCTGCAGAGCCCCATCCATCAGCCATGGATGAGAATAAATCTACCAAGACATGATCTGCTTGGGGAGGAGAGGTGGCCAATCTCTCAAAGGAGAATGGCCAAGAGCCCCTTCCTCAATGGTTTTTATTAGGTTCGTAATACATAGGAATACAGGTAAAGCTCATCAATCAATGTCAGGTGGCAAGTATCAAACAATGGATAACATTTCAAAGAAATTTGAGGGCTTACTCTGAGTCAGTGTCTGTCAAGTAAGGGGGTTGCAAAAACTGGGAGACATACTCATTTCCTTAGCAGACCCTTATCATTTAAATGAGAGCACTCTTAGCAAAGCAGGTTTCACAGGACTTTATGAATTCTTTCTTATCACCCGGGGAGCCCGCTCTGGCCAGCACAGGGCTGCACTGCCCTCCATCATAGTTTCAGGCTTAAGTGGATCAAGACCAGGAAGCAAGAGATAAGAAAAACTTCTCCCAGATGGATTGAGGACTCAGGCTATGTCAGGATAGCTGGGGCGGGGGGGGGGTGGCGAGGGTCCATCACCCCCTCTTTGCTGCAGACCCCCGAGTCCCTCCTTGAGGGCCTTCCAAGTGGCTGTGCCTGTATTAGGCGACTCCTCCCTTGAGGGGTCTTACCCATCATTGGCTAACCGACCAAGCATTGGGGGCCAGTTTTGGATGAAGCAGAAGCTGCACTCCTGCCAGGGAGATAAGCTTTGTCTCCTTAGTGGCTTACAGTCCAAAGGTTGCTCACTCAGCCTTAGTCATGGGGGGTTACAACTCCTGAAACAGGCAGAATGGTTCCCAACAGATAGGAGTTAGGCCTTTAAAAATAAATGTTATTTTGGATACTACTTGTAAAATATATTTGAAGGAAAAATTTATCAGCAACTACATGACAATATGCTGGGCAAATTAGAACATGTGTCTTTATTGGGTTCACCCATGTCTCCTTGGGCCCAGGTTCAGTCTGCCTGGTCCAGCCTCCGTACAGCTTTCCCCTCGGCTGTCTGCTGGTGACCTTGAACATGGCTTACTATGCTCACATGGATTCCAGGGGGCTCTGCTGACACTGGACATCTCAGGGTGTCCCTCTCTGCCTCCTCATTGGTGCTGCCTCAGTGCCGTTGCAGTGTCCTGATATGGCCAAGCTGATCAGGCCACTCTAGTAAACACCTCATTGATGTCGAGAGAGAAAACCAATCCTTGCCCATGTTACACTCATTTCCTAGACTGTGAACAGAAAGGTTCACCTACAACTCTGGCACAACTGCTCAGCACTTGGCTTGCTCATTCTTTTCATTTTGGCCCCCTTTTCTGTGATCAGTGCACATATCTCATATCTGAGTCAGAGGAAGGAGAAGACTAGCAGCAAAACACATTACTTTCCAAGTATAGTGTTTATGCTGGATATGCTCCATTTGCCTCTCCACGTTCACTCTACCAGGGAGTCCAACTCACGGCCCACAGGCCATGTGCAGCCCAGGATGGCTATGAACACAGCCCAACACAAAATCATAAATTCACTTAAAGCCTTTTTTTTTGCTCATCAGTTTTCATTAGTGTTTGTGTATTTAATGTGCGGCCCAAGACAAGTCTTCTTCCAGGGTGGCCCAGAGAAGCCAAAAGGTTGGACACCCCTACTAGACTTTTCCTGAGAAAGCTGTCCTCCACAGACTGCATCAGCAGGGCTCCCTGGCACCCGGACTTCAGGCGGGAGAGCAGAACTCAGATGGAGAGTTTGTTTCCTGGCTTCTTCCCTGATGGACCCGATGTGGAAGCGCCTGAGCTCCTCTACCTGCAGCCAAAGCTTCTGCTTGGTGCTTCTCCCACAGTTGTGCTTTTTGCCTGGTTCCGTAATTGTCCCCTTTCAAACTGGGGGTGGCAAGAGGCTCCATTTGTCAGCCATGGGGAGCTTTACTACTTATTGCTGTTTGTCTTTAACTCTTCCTTCGTGCTTGTTTGTTGACATTCCCTTCTTTAATAGTCTCTTGGTTAAGTTTCTTGGTTAGCAGTCTCTTTAGTTACTGCTTTGATTCTCCCATTCATCCATTTTCTCCCAGCGCTCTGACAGAGTTATTTTCTGGCTATGACTTCAGTGTGTATGTATATTAGTTTATACTTGCTATGCATGTAAATTCTGAGGATACTTTTGCATAGCTTTTATGCCTGCAGGCTAAGGACTAAGATTTGTACATGTCCTCAGGCAAGAAGAACAATGAATACATCCACTAATAGTACTTATTTATACTTCTAATCTCAAAACTAATTGTTAATAATTAAGGCCTTTGGCCTCACTAGAAGCTTTAAAATAAGAAAATACTGGCTAAATTTAGCTTTCTAATACTAAACACAAGACAATATTTGAACATTTGTGAAATATAGTTATATTTTCACTATTTATTTCCTCTTATTAGCTATGGGGAAAATATTAAATAAAATACAATATAAATTTGGTGGTTAATCTTTTAAGTGTTTTCCAGTATTAGTCTTTGGCTGTGATGTTCATATATAATTATATGTCACATGGAAAGGAAAACATAAATAACCAAATAAATACTTTAATACATTGAAATATTATTTTGTTTTAACTGCACAGTGGCTTAACCTCCCAAAACTACTTGATTGCTAGAACAAACACTTACTGACCACTTGTTTTGTATAAGCATTGGGTTTACCAATGTGGGGCATTCAGACAATTAATGAGGAATCATATTCTGGATTCTAGAATGTTCCTCGATAATGTCACATGCCCATTAAGCATTGGTTGTAAAGAATCAAAATGAAAACCCATGTTCATGGTTTACCTTTTTCTTTAAATTTAATTTTATTTTATTGATTATGCTATTACATTTATCCCATTTCCCCCTTCATTCCCCTCCACCCTGCACCCCACTCCCATCCACGTTCCCCACCTTTAGTTCGTGTCCATGTGTCATAAGTTCTTTAGCTTCTACATTTCCCAAACTATTCTTGCCCTCCCTCTATTTTCTACCTACCATCCACACTACTTGTTCTCTGTACCTTTCCCCCCTCTCCTCCTCCCACTCCCCTGTTGCTAACCCTCCATGTGATCTCCATTTCTGTGCTTCTGTTCCTGTTCTAGAAGTTTGCTTAGTGCTTTTGTTTTAGGTGTGGTTGTTAATAACTGTGAGTTTGCTGTCTTTTTACTGTTCATATTTTTTATCTTCTTTTTCTTAAATAAGTCCCTTTAACATTTCATATATTAAGGGCTGGGTGATGATGAACTCCTTTAACTTGATCTTATCTGAGAAGCACTTTATCTGCCCTTCCATTCTAAATAAAAGCTTTGCTGGATAGAGCAATCTTGGATGTAGGTCCTTGCTTTTCATGACTTGGAATACTTCTTTCCAGCACCTTCTTGCCTGTAAGGTCTCTTTTGAGAAATCAGCTGACAGTCTGATGGGAACTCCTTTGTAGGTGACTGTCCCCTTATCTCTTGCTGCTTCTAGAATTCTCTCCTTCATTTTAATCTTGGCTAATGTAATTCTGATGTGCCTTGGTGTGTTCCTCCTTGGGTCCAACTTCTTTGGGACTCTCTGAGCTTCCTGGACTTCCTGGAAGTCTGTTTCCTTTGCCAGATTGGGGAAGTTCTCCTTTATTATTTGTTCAAATAAGTTTTCCACTTGTTGCTCTTCCTCTTCCCCTTCTGGTAGCCCTATAATTCAGATGTTGGAATGTTTAAAGGTGTTCTGGAGGTTTCTAAGCCTCTCCTCATTTTTTTTTGAATTTTTGTTTCTTCATTCTTTTCTGTTTGTTTGTTTCTTTCTTCCTTCTGGTCCACTCCATTGATTTGAGTCCCAGTTTTCTTCCCATCACTATTGGTTCCCTGTGCATTTTCCTTCACTTCACTTAGTGTAACCTTCATTTTTTCATCTAGTTTGGGACCAAAATCAACCAATTTTGTGAGCATCCTGATCACCAGTGCTTTGAACTGTGCATCTGATAGGTTGGCTATCTCTTGGTCGCTTAGGTGTATTGGCTCTGGAGCTTTGATCTGTTCTTCCACTTGAGCCATATTCTTATTATCATTATTTTTTGGTTTGTTCGCACCTGTTACATAGTGAAGGGTGGAGTCTTAGGTGTTCACCAGGGTAGGGCAACCCAATCGCTAAGTTGTGACACTGTATGTGGGGGTGGTGTCAGAGAGGGAACAATGGTGGTTGCTCCACTTTCTCTCATATCTCAGTCCCTTCCACCTCTTCCCACAAGCAAATTGGGCCCTTCTGGTGCTGATTTCCATGTGGATGGGCTTGAGTATGTTCTAGGACCCTGTCGGTCTCTCTAATGTATTCTCTTGTGAGGCTGGGAGTCTTTCCTGGAAACTCAAACCCCACAAGTGTTTTCAATAGGTGCTTTTAGGCTTTATTTCCTGGTGCTGGGGCCCTGGGTTGTGTGGTCTGTCTCCCTGTTTTTGCCCAGTTTATCTGTGCATGAATGTGTGTCTGTGGTCAGCCAGTCACCTTGCACGCTGGGGTCTGCTAGCCACAGCCTGCATTCCTGGGACCGGCAACCACCACTTTTGTCTGCCACTGACCCCTCTCCACCAACCGCCAACTCCACCCCTCTTACTGGTCTGGATGAATGGTTGTTGGACTTCCTTACAGTTCAATTTTCTGTCATATTTGGTTGTTTTTTTTTGTTGTTTATAAATCTTTGTTGTCCTTAATTTTGGTTGTGCAAGGAGGCACAGTGTGCCTACCTATACCTCCATCTTGGCTGGAAGTCTCATGGTTCAACTTTAATCTTCCTTTTCATAAAACTGTACCATAGGCAGCAAGTACCTGGCCAACCAGATATTGGAAGGCACAATAAAGGCAGTCTTCAGGTATCCTTAACAAATTGTTTATTTTTATTCTGAGTGAGTGGCAAAGTTATAGGCTTCGGAGTTCTTTAAAATAAGCTAAGAGTAATAAATAAATAAAAGCTCATATAATATTTCATATCTGTATTTGCTATTCATTAAGTTCTCAAAGTATGGGGTAGGAAAACCCTAAAGACACATACATGGCCCTCCACATTTAATTACTTTCCGAAAATATTTAATAAATGTGTTAATGAATTACAAGGCCATTCAAAAACTATTTATATCATAGACTCTCACATCACAAATTCCTTCCAAAAGCAAAAGCTAGTTTTGACACTTTTATAGACTTCTAGGCTCTTTGTGTATGTCCAGGAAGGAAGGGGAATGAAAATGAAGACAAGTGGACTGGACTGGTCTACCGAGAGAGCCCTTGCTAGAAATGCCAAATGAGAGATAAGGAGTGGGGGCTGCTGACAAACATTTGATTCAATCAAATAAGAACCTATGATGCTTAAAGTTTCTATAACTATGAAAATTCTATAAAATGCACTTGCAGCTTTTTAAATGTACCAATGGAGCTTATTTTTAATTTTTGGCTGTAATCAAGTGGAAATGATTTTGAATGTCAGGGGACCTGTACTTACAGAGTTTTGTTTATTCATTTCTTTAAAATCATAAATGTAACCTCCAAACCTGGAATAATATAATTGAAAGCCTAATATATATGTGTGCATGTATATACACACACAAAAGGTAAAAATTACTTTACTCAATATTCAGTTCCATTGTTTGACCACAGTTTTAGAGGTCAATGTGGAAATCTGACATATTCTTTGCAATTCCTGTATTGGATTCCTTCAAGTACATGGCATGGGCTCCTCCACTTAAACTAAACCAAAAGAGTGACATAAAATTGTTTACTCTTGTGACATATTTCTTGACTATTTCCTCAAAATGATTGTACTACCTGGGTGGAACACTTAATATATCTAGTTTCTGTAAGGTCACTTCTGTCTGGGCTTCGAATTGGTGCTTTGCTTCTGGGCAGCAAAGGTAAAGGGAAATTGGAATAAATTACACTTGTTCTCTTATTATACAAAAAAAGGCTATAAATTAGCACTTCAAGGGAGACAAAATTTTCCTAGTAATAAATTCTAAAAAATGTCTATTTAGTGAAAAAAAAAACATGTATTGTCTTCCTGCAAATTTAATCTACAAAATTGTCTAGTGAAAAAAATCACCTTATTTTCTTTCTGAAAATCTAAAGGATTATACAAACACTTCAACTGATTCTTTAAAAAAAATGACCTTAAGGACTCTTCATTTGTCACCTCCAGAATCAAGCAGGTTGAATATTTCTTTTATTAAGATGTGTTAGAACGTTATTAATAGGGAAGCTTTGTAAATAGGCCATCATTTTTTTGAGAAAGATTAGACTGTGCTAAATAATGAGATATGGGAAAACATCAAACAGCTTGACTTCTGCTGACTTTTACTTAAGAGTGTGAAGTGTTTTAAATTAGACTATGTTAGTATTGATGAAGTGTGCACTGGGGAAAATAATTTAAAGGGTTTGTTCCATTTTGAGAGCTAGATATATGGTATAATTTAAAAATAAAGCACTATGACCAGGCAGTATGGAAGCAACAACTCTCACATGCTTGTTGAAGACAGTGGAAATCAGGGCAACCTTTCGGGGAACCGATTTAGTGATAATGTCTGTCAAATTTGCAGCACATCTACTCATTGACCTAGCAATTATACATGCAGATTAGAATTAACCCTGGATATTTGATGTACTTGTAAAAGTACACCAAAATAGATGTATAAAAGCATTCACTGCAGTACTTTTGAAATAGTAAAAGGAACACATTAGAAAAATAATCTAAATATGCAACAAAAAAGGAATGGTTAAATTAAATGTATATTCATTTAATGACACACTCTAAGCCAATAAGAAGTGCAAGGTAATTCTGTATATGCTACTATGGAAAGGACTCCAGGATGGGTTAGTTGGTGAACAAGCCAGACACAGACCACTGTAATGGCTCTTGGGTAACTTAAAAAGCAGAAATACAGATGCTCCTTGACTTAGGATGGGACTACTTCCTGATAAACACATGGTAGGTTGAAAATACATTTAATACATCGAATCTGCTGAACATCACAGCTTAGCCTAGCCTACATTAAATGTGCTCAAAACACTTACATTAACCTACAGTTGGGCAGAGTCACCCAATGCAATGAAGACACTGTAGAGTATCGTTGTTTAGAGCAGTGATTTTCAACCGGTGTGCCACAAGCACTTTTAAAACATGCAACACCTGACTATTTAGTCAGAGGCACTGACTTCTTTTCCCTTAGCTTGTCAAATGAAGAAAAATAACAACAACCAACAACAATAAACGTCCTGTGTGAATGAATCAAAATTATACCTATTTTTTGTCAGATTGACAAAAAATGTGTATATTTTTTGGTGTGCCACGGAATTTCAGTAATTAGTTTGTATGTGTAATTACTTTATTAGTAATTAGTATATTAGTTTATATGAGGTGAAAGAGGTTGAAAGTCACTGGTTTAGAGCGTCATGTGGCAGGCCTGACTTGGAGCTGCAGGTCACTGCTGTTGCCCAGCATCACAAAGAAATATGGTACTACATATCTCTAGCCTGGAAAAATCAAAATCTAAAACTTGAAGTATGGTTTCTCTTGAATGTGTATTGCTTTTTCATCATAAGGTCAAAAAGTCATGAGTCAGGGACTGTCTGTATCTATGTGTACAGGTTTATGTAGATATATTGATATGTATTTCAAGTTATATATTGAAGATGATGTGCATCTTATCAATTTTCTGTTTAGCTGGATGGTAAAGTGAATACGTAAAGTTTGACTTTGACTTGAAGGGGAGTTGGGTTGCTGGATGCTTTCCTTTTCAATAGCTTTCTCTACAATTTGATTTTTTAAATTATGTACATCTATTTTTTTAAAATATCAACATGAGTGTTTTGAAGTCACTGTTTTTGGTCTGTTATATAATGCAAAAATCCAATAAATAATATTTTACAAAATGATAAAGCACTGCTGTTAGGTCATGGAGCATGGCACACTCTACACGTGAAAGACCACATTGTTTGGAAATAAACTCGAGTTGTCTGTGGAATATGCTCCGTGCAAACCAAGTCGGCTCCCCGTATGGAGAGTGCACCTCTGAGCTGTGGGGCAGATCAATCTGCTTGGTGAAGGGCAGTTGGAGACGTCATGTCTACCCCCTTTTCTGAGCAAGAAAAGTTCAAGTCAGATATTACACTTGTTTTCCTAGTCTGTGGTAGGAAAAATACTACAAAACAAAGGTGGTTTTAACACAGCACGCTCTATTTTGGAAGCAATTTCAAAAGGAAGCAATAGAACGACTGGTTATTGCTCTTTGGAATCTTTTCAGAACTCCGACTTCTGGTGAGCCCCTCTGTGTGTTTGGACCAGAGCACACAATTCAAACCAAGTACTTGGAGTCACCTCTCAAAAACAGTGAGGCCACAGATGTGGAAATCGTGGGCCTGGAGACATGAACAACTGTAAGTTAATTATTTGAATTGTTATGTCTAGCATGCATGTTGGGAGACAGCTAACAAGACAAAAAGGCTGAACAGATCTTGGGGATTTTGCATGTTTGAATTACTAGGTCTCTTTCATAAATTTTTGGCTATCTCTTTTTAATAAAGAATGCATCATTGATTTTCTTCCAGACTAATTCGAACCTCTCCTGCCATAGAATAAACATTTGGGTAAATAGGACTCTTATCTAGGAAGTTAGATTAATGTAAATTGAATTTAAAATGTTGAAAAAGTGAAATTATAAAATTTTAACTTCCATTTTATACTCAAATCACATTGCCTTAGTCTATGAATATGGCTGAAGGAATTTTTTTCCTAATTACTTTTTTTTATGGTTCCCAGGATCTAAGAAAGCAACTTGGGGTACCACATTATTCAAATTATTTCTAGGGAAGTAATTTTGTAAAGTAGGTAAATTAAGGGATTTTAATTATCTTATTCAAGGCACAAAATACTTTTCCTCATCTAATTTTATAATCACTAGGCAGTATTTCCACAGTTAATAGCAGTTATTGAAGAATCATATGTATCTTTTGCTTACCTAGACTTCTGAAGTTGAAATAGCACAATCTTCTCATTGATCAAAGTTAGATATTTTGAATATAGAAACATTGTGCAAAAAAGCAAATAGTTATACATTTTGGTACCATTTATGATGAAAGTACAGTTGTCCCATCATAAAACATTAAACTAGTGTTTTTTTCCTTTGAAGACTAAAGTGTTTTCCTCATATTTCATTCCTTAAATTAACTCCTAATTATTCATGATGAGGGTTATTAAGTAGAAACAAAGTAGTAGGAAAAATATTTTGGCATATTTTTGGCAACCTGTCCACTATTGAGAAATGTAACAGCTTTTCTTTTTTAAAAAACAAATTTTATTTTAATTGTTGTTCTTGTAGTAACATCTTTTCTTGCAAAGGAAAAGGTAGCCTAAAGGCAGGCAAAAGCAGAGCCAGAAAATTTCAGGTGTTTCACTGTTTCCTAAGCTTTCATTTGTATCATTTTTGTTATAATGGTACCATAAGTGACTAATTTAAATTTTTAAAATCTTCAAAACTTAATTTATGTACTATTTTTGTACCCTTCTTTAAAAAATATTTTGATTAAATCGGCCTGTGTGAGGAACTCATTAACTTGATCCTTTTCTCTGTCCCTGTACCCGCCCCGGTAGTGATGCTAATAAACAGTAAACTTGTTTAAGGAAACTGGGACACTGAAGGCCGGGGTCCAGCGAAGGATAGACACGTGTACAAAGCTTCATGGTGGTTTATAAATCACATACTCACTCTACAATGTGGGCCACTAACTGTGCTGTTTTATTTTTTAGGGATCAAACCACAGTCCTTGCTCCACATGAAGCAGTCTTCAGAGCCCAAGATCTATCAGTGATTCTTAAAGCATACGTGCTGGTAACATCCTTGACCCCTTTGCGTGCATTCATTCACTCAACTGGGATGGTTTGGGATCCACCAAAGAAGAAACGGTTCACTGTTAAGGTAAAATTTCTGTCAAGGTAAAATTTCTGTCAAGCTAACATTTCTCACAAAGTGTACTGAGGAGAAGTAAGGTGAATTTTGGGCTGCCTTCCTCTAATTTTTATGATTATCAAATTCCATTGAACCAAAATTGCACCATTTTATTGCTGGAAGCAGAGATTTTCATTAAACAGTTGTTGGTTCAAAAATGAACTTAAAGCAGCTTAATTCACTAGAGATCACGAAGGCTACATCTTTTTTTTTTTTTTTTTTTGCTGAATTTATCATTTTAGTTTAGTTCTTTGACTTATTACAAAGCCAGTTCTCAACTGTATTCTATTTTCTTGACTTTTCACTATTCAAGAAAAATATCATCAATGCAACAAATAAAAATATATGAATTTTGCCCTTACATTTTGCTTCGTTCTTAGGAAACAAAATGCCTATTTCATTACAACAGTACGTAGAGAATATTTTCCGAGTAAAAAAGAAAGCCCTCAGGTGGTGCAATACAGTAGCAAGCATTAACATGAAGGATGATGAGAAAGTTTTCAGGACAGGACTTCATAATGACACAAAAAAACTTAGTTATAAATGGTTACTCAGTTTAACTCAGTTAAAAAAATTTCTAGTGACAACGTATTGTATTTGATAAATGTTAAGGCATTTCCAATTCTATAGAAATAATTGTTTAGAGGACACAGGCAAGGTGATTTGTCTGGTCAGAATTTCATCCCCTAAACACTTAGGAAGAAAAGCCCTAAGAGGAGGAACTTCCCTCCATTATAACCCATCTCACTCAGGGTTTGAGAGAAAAAAGGGTGGGGGAGCGAACATAATCTCACACATTTCCTCATCAAGTCCTCACCTGAGCAGGTGGACTTCACATCCTTACCAGGAAAGGGGGAGGCAGTGGGATCACAAGGGAGAGGAGGGAGGAAAATCCCTTACTCCAGCCTGTCCTCTTAAGCCTCGGTGACCACCCTCCCCAAACTCCAGACGTCCCTGTCCACTACCACCACTGGCAGGAGCCACTCAAAACAGCAATCAGAATCCCTTTCACACAGGTTTTTATTACATGTCTCTTTGTTAAATTCATGCTTCAATCTCACTTCAGCTATGCTAGTTCACCATCTTGATAAAGCAAAACAAAGCAAAACAATGAAAAAAAAGTGGGGGCTTCTAGGTACTCCAAATAGTTTGTTAAAGTTTTACTTCTTTTGCATTTAAACACTACTTCCCCAACCACAGTAGCAATGACTGGTAGAAATGATAGGCAATTTTGTGATAGTTTTTATGGACTTCCTAGTGTTACATCATGAGAAAAGAAAATTCTCTGTGATTTGATTTCTTTATATTTTCACGCTATATTTACTATTTCGTTTTTCATTCATATCTTTGTTGCATCTGTGGGACAGATACAAGCTGCAGTGTAGTGCAGGAAAGCACATAGTTCTTGTCATTTTCATCCCCGCTTTGGAATTCGTCTTTTCAAGGTCTTGCCTGATTATTCTGGATAACACTCTTACCTGCTCTCAAAAGGAACAGGTAGTGCAGCTTCCTGGGCTAATGTGTCAGCAAACAATTTTTCCTTATGAGGTCAAAGTTATACTTAATGCTACAGGTAAATTTCAGAAAACAAAGGAATATTTATCTACCTGTCAACTGAAGTACTTATTGCTTCTGCCAAAACAAGTAGATTATATTTATCTGCTAAATCAGTACTGGCTTTCAAACACTGCTTTTTCTTGATATTTTTAGATATGAAAAATATATACAGAAGCAGTGCTCAGTGCTAATGTGGAATAGCACCAAAACCCACTTTAAAGACCCATCACATGATATCACAGTTTTATTAAATCCTGTTCTTAAATTCCACAAAACATAATGTGTGTGTGTGTGTGTGTGCACTGAGTCCTGAATTCGAAGGCTAAATTACTTAGTTAAATCAGTAGTGATTTATGCACTCTGCAGTGAGGCAAGCCCTCTAAACTGGTTATCTGCGGTCATTTATAGAATATTCTGGCAGCTAAAGGAGGTCTGAAAGTAATAACAGATATAACTATGAGCTCATTTATTTCCAATTAGGTCTGCTGCTAGATACTTTATCTGCTGAAGCTTTGGAGAGAGCTGAAAAATATCAAGGGAATGGAAATTTGAGAAATAATGGACAGTAGAAATTTGTGAACTATATTTATAAAGTTTTTCTGAAATTCTCTTCTATGGAATAAAAATAATTTAAAATTTAAGTGTTAGATATTTCCAGTGGATTTCAAATTTAAAAGGGGGAAGAAGATGGAAAAAAGGAAAAAATTAATAGCAAATGAAACATTTGCTTACTATATCATTTGATCCAATTTTTTAGGTAGATATCCTTCCCTCATTTTTGTTCTATACTCAAATGGTAGTAAATTATATACATTGATTTATGTCTTACTTTTATCACTTAAATATATCTTAAAGATTTTTTCATATTATTTTATTTTTTATTTGATTTATTTAAACAAGGAAAGAAAAAACATTTTACCCATTTTTCCCACCCAACCCCCACTGTCCACACTTGGAAACCACCAGTCTGTTCTCTGTATCTAAGAGCTTGTAATTATTCATTTATTTATTTTTAGATTCCACATATACAAAAGATCATATGGTATTTGCCTTTCTGCCTGACCTATTTCACTTAGTATAATGCCCTCAAGCTCCAACCATGTTTTTGGCATGCGCGCGCGTGCGCACACACACACACATCATAGTTTTTTAGTCCACTCATCCATCGATGATCACTTACATTGCTTCCATATCTTGACTATTGTGAATAATTCTGCAATGAACGTATAGGGTGCACATATCTCTTCAAATTAGGGTTTTTGTTTTCTTCAGATAAATTACCCAGAAGTGTAAGTAGGATCATATGATAGTTCTATTTGTAATTTTCAGAGGACCATCTATACTCTTTCCCCCAGTGGCTGAACCAATTTACATTCCCACCAACATTGTACAAGGGTTCTCTTTTCTCTACATCCTCACTCTTGTTATTTCTTATCTTTCAGGACTGGCCATTCTAACAGGTGTGAGGTAATATCTCACTGTGGGTTTGAGATCTGCTTTTCGCAAAGATCAATGTTGTGGAGCACCTTTTCACATGCCATTTCATGTACAGACCTTTTTGCTAAGGCAATGTCATTTTCTTGGTAAATATAATAAGTACAAACTAAGTGACAATTTTATTCAAATTTTTCTTCCTCTAAAAAGTTCTCAATTTAATCATAAAACACTTCAGTTATATCTATGAATTTATAATGCTCATAACCATTCTGCTATACCTTTTGGTCAAATGCATTCATGGCTATCTTTATACACAGGTCACATAGATTGACTGCAAGAAATGTCATAAATTGAAATTTGGCTCTTGGAGTAAAAAGTGGCAGGTCATCCCTTCATCCACTGTAAAATTATCCAGTAGAGAGGAAACTCTCATATCTGTAACTAGTTTTTGACATCTGAAGATTCTTTATACCTCAGATCATAGCTGACTGCTTTGATGAAAATGTATTGCTGGAGTGATTTGTGACTTCTGACAGGAAGAACTGTGAAAAGCCTTATTTTATCTAGCTGAGACATAAATGAATTCATAGTTTGATCAACCATCCCACATTGAAAGATGTTCATTTGATGATATTCAGTGTTCAAAAGTTATATGAAGATAATCCTTGAATGTAGTCAGTTCTCAATAAATGTGTCTTGGATTGAGTTCAGTTGAAGATCATTTTTAAAAATTTAGCTGTGTGAATTACTTGCCCAAATCTGTTTATTTTTTTAAAGATTTTATTTATTTATTTTTAGAGGGGGGGAGGGAGAAAGAAAAGGAGAGAAACATCGATGTGTGGTTGCCTCTTGCACACCCTCCACTGGGGACCTGGCCTGCAACCCAGGTATGTGCCATGACTGGGAATCTAACCAGTGACCCTTTGCATTGCAGTCCGGTGCTCAATCCACTGAGCCTCACCAGCCAGGGTGTCCAAGTCTGTTTAACCCCTTTCCAATCCAGTCCCTGTATTTTACAATGATCTTCCAGTGGTTTTTTTTTTTTTTTTTTTTGGTAAATGCATTAGAAAGACATCATAATCTGAATGTCTTGGCAGGGCCACTTTGACAGAAAGGGGGAAACATGAGCCATTGCAGCCTTTTCTCCACTTGGTATCTGTGAGAATCATCTCCACTGAAAACCCAAGTTAAAGCAAACTCCTGCTCAGTCTGGGGCTCTAAATCATCAGCTGTCTACTACCACCGCATTGGCCTTTAGGGGACCAGTCTTCCATTTCCAGTGCCTGCAGCGCCTCTCACATTGATGCGATCAGCAAATGTGCACAGAGGAGAGTGAACCTTGGCAAAGTGGGAAATACTGTTATTTACAAGGACCCCTTTTAAAGAATGCATGTATCTCCTATTCAGTTTTGGAAACATGGTGTGTTGCAGGGATGAAGTTAGCTTCATTTGTTGTCAATATTTCTGCAGTGCCTTTCCTCATGTCAGGTGAGATAACTCATATATTCCCAGGGTAAAAATGAGTAATGTCTTTGGAAGCAAGTATAAAGTTACAGTATGGTTTTCAACCTTAGAAAGTGTTCTCCCAATCTTTGTTTTTACATCTAAAACTGCAGACTGTGGAACAGACCTTGTAAAAGATGTTTTCACTGAGCATCTGGCCCTTCTGCAGGCTGGGGAGATTTATATCAGATGTAGAAAGAATGTGAATAAAAGCCTGCTTCTGGGAGTTTGTATAATGACTTGATGTATCACTTAATCTACTTGTGGATTAAATTTAAAAATTGTTCCAGGGTGTTCATTTTACAGCATGATTTTATATAAATAAAAATGATAGATAACAGCACAAAATTAAATAAATAAATAGGTGGGTAAAGCTGTCTTAGAGTAATAATCAAAATAATAATCGCAAAAAAGCAGTTAATCTGATCAGCCCACATTGGCATTAAAAATTATTTTAGATGTATGTTTGCTCTATAAAAATAATAACTGTTTTGCAACCGCACATGATTTTAAAGTGCATACCATCAATGCAGAATAAATTTATACTGTTAGTAGGATATTTGTCTCCTGTTTTGAAAAATTTTGTTCATTCATTCATTTTATTCATTCCCAACTTTGTTCCATAAAAGGTTTGTCAGGTAATTTTGTGCATTTATTAAATACTGAAAATACTAAATATTATTATTTTTAATGCTGAACATCAATTGTTATCTTAAATAGGGAGAAATTTATCTATTAACTGTGGTCATGTTTATTTGATCAAAAATGACCATTTAAACACATGACTCCCAGGTCCAGACCAACAGGCGACCTGTGTCCGCAGAGCCTCAGAGAGTACCTGGCACATGCAGCTGCTCAAGCTGTGATTGCAATGCATGTTTGTCTCTCATTGTCACTTTTATTAAAGATGCCTTATTAATTAAAACATACTAAAAACTTTCATCTTGGAAAAATATGATTTAAGAATATGTTCTGTAACAAAAGATGTTACATGTGAATTCAAATATATCTTTTCTGAATTAATGTAGTGAACTGGTACATATATGCAAATATAATTAACTGAAATGTCTGCATTATATATGTATATGTACATATACATAATGTGTTACAGTGACAATGTAAGGTAAAAATTTAATGAATAAATTTGCTAATTATTATTCCCATTATTATTTAAAACATGATTTCCTTTACTACTGGAAAACTGATGGGCAATTATTAATTATATATCCAGAAAAATGGAGGTTAGCTAATATTCCAGAATTTCTGAAATTGTGAAATCAGGAGAGGTAAGGGAATTCCTTTAGAGTGCTTTAAAGATGGGAAAGGGAATTCCTCAATGGTATCTTGAAAATTAGGATGTGTATTTCCCTCTTCTCTTGCTCAACCCTTTTCACTTGTCCAAAGCCCACTTCTTTGCACCATCTAATAGATACCCTTGCGGGGATGAGGAAATGGCTCCGTTGAAGACTTGCCAAGAGCAAATATTATTTTTTCCAAACTGCAGCCTAGGAGTTCATGGCCTATGGATGTCATTGAAACTCTTAAAAATTAGTCTATGAAGGCCTTTTCTCTTTCTGCCATTGTCCAGCACAGAAGTGTTGCTTGATTTCCATTACATCTCACTGAACATGTTTATAAAATAAACAAGTGTTTAGAGTAAAAATGTAGTATTAACAATATTTCAAACACTTTATGTCCACAGAGAATAGCACCATCTTAATGTTTTAGTTTCTTGTTATTTTTTAAATTATAGTTTATTGATTATGCTATTACTGTTCAATTTTTCCCTTTGTCCCCCTCTGCCCAGTACACCCATTTCCTCCAGCATTCCTCCCACTTAATTCATGTCCATGGGTCATACATATAAGTTCTTTGGCTTCTCCACTTCCTATACTATTCTTAACTCTCCCTGTCTATTTTGTGGCTATTATGTATGCTTCTTATTCCCTGTATCTTTTCCTCCTTTCTCCCCCTCCCCCCTCTCCACTGCTAACCTTCCTTGTGGTCTCCATTTCTATGATTCTCTTTCTATTCTATTGTTCGCTTAGTTTGTTTTTATTTTTTTTCCTTAGGTTCAGTTATTAATAGTTGTGGGTTTGTTGTCATTTCACTGTTTATAGTTTTGATCTTCTTCTTTTTCTTAGATAGTTCCCTTTAACATTACATATAATAAGGGCTTGGTGATGATGAACTTCTTTAGCTTAACCTTGTCTGGAGAGCACTTTATCTGCCCTTCCATTCTAAATGATAGCTTTTCTAGATAGAGTAATCTTGGATGTAGGTCCTTGCTTGTCATGACTTTGAATACTTCTTGCCATTCCCTTCTTGCCTTTTAAGTCCTTTTTTTGAGAAATCTGTTGATAGTCTCAGGGGAACTCCTTTGTAGGGAACTCTCTGCTTTTCTCTTGCTGCTTTTAATATGTTTTTCTTTAATCTTTGGCATTTTAATTATGATGTATCTTGGTGCGGCCCTCTTTGGGTGCATCTTGTTTGGAACTCTGAGTTTCCTGGACTTGTGTGTCTATTTCTTTTGCCAAATTGGGGAAGTTTTCTCTCATTATTTTTTTAAAATAAGTTTTCAATTTCTTGCTCTTTCTCTTCTCCTTCTCAGTTTCTCATTACTTTTTTGATAGATGAGCTTGTTAAACTAGACAGATGTTCAAAGACATAGCAGCTGTAATCTCTTCTTTAGTACTCTCCAAACAATAAAGAATTGTTAAGATGGAGCTTTGGGTGATGGAACCATAAATCAAGGCAAAAACTGCCTGCAAACTTCCTGAATTTTTCCACTTCTGTGTAGACACATAGAGAGTTACTGAATTTAATTTTACAAATCTCCATTCCTGGACTTTGACAACAAGGCTCACCAGAGTTCTCCGTTACTGTGGTAATGGTAAATATCTTCCGAGGACTGGAAAATATCTTAGGAGAAAAATATCAGATAAAGTCAGCAAGGAATCAGGAGAACAAAAAAGAAGAAAAATTTATTTGCCTAAATAAGTTTAAAATCCTTGAAAGAAGAGATTAAGTTTATCTTTTACTTAAAAGGGAAACAAACCTTCAATGCCTGACATAATACCTAATACTCAGCAGATGCAGCGAGGGAGGTTGATTGGAATAGAGACTCCGCCCATCAAATTGCTAAAAAGAATAATCAGTAATAAAATAATCCCTTTATAAAGTAGTATGTGAATGTAAAGTATAATAGCAGCAAAAACTAAGGCAGGAATGTCTCAAAAATCATAACTTTAATGTTTAAGTTTATTAAAAATATGTACCCAGTGAAGAGGACAGATGATATTTACATTTTTTTCTTCAGATATAGAAACAAAACAATTTACCACCAGTATATTTTAAATCTTATTACTGTCATTTTAGACATTCCTATTAAAAGTTTCCTTTATTCTTGGAGATATATTCAAGGACTGTGAAAAATTCTAAGTATAAGATATTCCCAACTGTGCCAACCAGGTAAAAATTGATTTGTCGGCTAAAAGAAGACAGACTTTTGCTCTCTTCAGGAGAAAAATCTGACTTGCATTTATCTTATGTGGTTTATGCATTGCAAACTTAAAATGAAATACAGGCTTTTCCCTCCCATATAGTTAGAGGTGTCTTCAAATTTGAAATAGCCAGGAAACCTGCAAAGCTATCAGATAAAAACAAAAATGCTGTATTGCCCCCAAGTGGTTCTTTTAGGTACTGCACTAATAACCTGCCGTTCATCCAAACGTGAAAGGAAAACAGGCAAAAATGCTTAGACAGCAGAGCTTTGACCTTTTTCTTTCATTGGATTATACACATTTGTTTTTTCAATGCTATTTGATTATTCATGCATGATTTAGGAAGGCTGTATTGCTAAGTAGAGATGGGGATAAATCTTCAGTGCAATTTAAATGGCCTAGGCCACAAAATTATTTAGAATGTTTTCAACATTTGTCAGACATTGGACATTGTTTTCATATTTCAAACAATTTTGTGGTATATTGAGTTTCTTAAAGTACTGTAAAGTTAGCACTAGGATTTTAGACTTAGCATCCCAAAATGCATCAGTTTTATCCATTGTCTTTTGTGTGTACTTCTATTTGATTTCAACCTGAACCTCAGACCACCTATTAACCTTGAATTCCTTTGAATTATCTGGTGTCCTAACATCAGGACGTGGAACTGAAATTTCTCTGAGTGCTACTAAAACAAAGGTGGATTCTTTCTTGGGATCCCACGCACATGCACTGTACTTCATTCTATATCTGCTGTCATATGCAAATAGATTTCATTGCTTTTATTAACTCTATCTCTGTGGGGCATCTGCCTAGAAGGTGGTGATTCTTTGACTCCTCACTTACTAATATGGAGCATCTCCATCCCCACCACCCCACCGCTTTGTCTCATAACAGCTTGTCCTCTCATCCCCCTGCCACACTTAATGAAACCTGTTCTTAGAATCTCTATGAAGCAGGTATTTAATATTCAGAGAAAGGGATTGCAGACAGGAGAAGAAATCCAGGTCTCCCTCTGTTTATACAGACAGGGTGGGAAAAATAGGTTTGCAGTTGTTTGTATGGAAAGTAATATAATACTTAATAAATAATAGTAAAAAATAAACTGTGTTTCACAAAATCAGAACTGTGAACCTCCTTTTGCCCACTCCTGTGTATACTCATGTGTGTGGCTCCCCTTTAATCAGCTTCTCCAAGCCTAGTGTCTAGTCTTCCAGAATCCAATAGTTCCAGATACCACAGCCTTCTCTCCCTGCTTAAAAAAGCACTGTACCCGAATGACTTCTACTGGAAATTTTATTTCTACTTGAAAAGTATGAGATTTTTCCCATGTGCTTGATTACCCAAATCATCCACATAAATAATATGTATTTGGATCAGAGAAGGTAAAATCATTACTCTAAACTCAGGAGTCACAGAAGAAAAACATTATACTAAGGAAATATACTTCATTTTCATGCTTTCAAGGAATTACTGTTAAAGTGAAAAGAAATGTGATTTAAAAATATAAAGAAGACAATGATGACATCTTTTCAGTCTGAGTGATAAGTAAATATCTGATTGCACTTTTACTCTAATGGAGAGAGAAATAAACCACTTGCACTGGACCTATTGTGCAGGATCTAGAAGATTAAAAAGAAAAACCCCAAGGCATGACCTCTAGGGGCCTTGGGGTAGATGTCCCACGGGAAAGTCCTCATACCAGCTGCATGACCCCAGGCAAGTCTTTCAACCTCTCTGAACTTCTTTCTCTATCTGTAAAATAGGAATAATTTCCAATGGGTTAAATAAGGTTTTTCATTCCTTCTATACATATTGACTGGGTAGTTTCCATATGCTACGTATTGTATTAGGTTCCAGTGATCATAGTAATAAGACAAAATCCATGCCTTTGTGGAGTTTGTATGGAATTGTAGATGAGATAGAGATAAAGAACTAATTATACAAATATAAAGAAATACAGACAATTACAAATGTTTAAATACGTATAGCTAAGAATGAAATGAATAAGGGTGATGTGTAAAAAGTAACTGGATTGACCACTTCATGACAGGTAGAAGGATCTTCCTGACTGGAAGACATATGAACTGTAAGTCATGGATGAAACTAAGGGTCATATGAAGAGTTTGTGGAGAAACATTCCCTGCAAGTGGACAATTCCAACGTCCTGAGGCAGGAGAGCCCTTGCAGGTTCAGTAGCACTGAAAGGTGTGTCCTGTTCACCAAAAGGAGAGGGGTGGAGAGGAGGTAGGAGACAAAGGCAATAGGAAATCACGCAGGGCTGAGAGGCATGTAAGGAATTCGGAATCTTCCTTTGGGCAGAGACACACTACTGCAAGACAGTGAACATGGGGCATGGTGTTTGATTGACCTTTTCAAGCCCCTCTGCAACTGTATGGGGAACAGATCAGAGGGGACTGTGAGCGGAGGCAGATAATTCGTTCCAGGCCTATTCAGGTGACCAGGTGAGGAGGATGGTGGCTTGCACTACTTGGTGGGATATCATTTGAAGAAGGAGATACGTGGATACCTTTTGAAGGTAGACACAAATTGGTAATGAGTTGCGAAGGAGGGCAGATGAAGATGGCTCAAAGAGAGTCTTCAGCCATTATTGGGATGGCGGTTCCATTCCCTGCGATAGATCAGAGGGAAGGGAGTGGGACAGCGGAGAGGGGGACGGGCTCTGGGTCTCACAGCAACTTACCCATTTACATGGTTAGGTTACCAGACTGGGCCTGGGCCCACAGCAGGTCTGCCTCCAGCTGGCCTGTAGTGTGTGCATTCTTGACTTTGTATAGGCAAGATTTCACAGCACGAGTACAGGTGATTTTAAGAGTGTGTTTATCAAAGCCGGGATCAGTGAAATAAAGGAGGAACTTAGAGTAGAAGAAGAAACAGAAGAGAGCCTAAGTAAGGTTGCTTTGGCTCACTGAGAAACAGAAGTCACAGTGGCAGAAGTGAGCCAAGGCGGGGCTGCTGTTACCTCACTGGAAAATCAGAGTAAAGGGGGCCTTGGAGACAGGTTCAGGGGGTCAGCCTGGGGCGAGCTGCCATTGCCCACTGCTCCCCTGGTTGCAACATTGTGGGGACCCTTAGAGTTGAGGAGACAGAGAGCAGAGATGCCAGGCATCAGTATGCTCTAGCACACTGTGGATTCACGGTCTTGAGGCTTTTTATCTTTCTTTGTCCAGTGGGAATCCTAGGGGAGGTCTCAGGGGAAGGTCTTAACAGAATATTCATTAGCTTTCCAGGTGTGTTCTTCGATATGTTGATTCACTAAAATGTGTGCAGAGTGGGGTCAGGGTTATTTTCTTGTTAATTTTACTTTCAGGAACATTATTAAGAGGATCCTGGACAGCCGTGGCCAGGTGGCTCAGTTGGTTGGAGCATCGTCCAGTACACTGAAGGTTGTGGGTTCAATTCCTGGTTTGGGTGTGTATGGGAAGCAACCTATCAGTGTTTCTCTCTCACATTCCCTCCTCCCCCACTCACCTCCTCTCCTTCCTTTCTGTCTAAAAACAAAAAACATATCCTTGAGGATTAAAAAAAAAAAAGAGGGACTGGGACCAAGCATGGTCTGCTCCAGGATGGTCTGGAGTGTGTAAAGCATTTGCTCCTAAGTGTCCATGGTTAAGGAAGATAACACCTGTAATTCACTAGCTGGCTGTAAATTGCTCAAATGTTTGGCCTTGTTTAAATATTTTGTCCCAGTTTCCCTTATCCCACTTGCCAAGAAATTTCCCTCGCTTCTTTCTATCTTGCCACAGTTCCTATCCACATGCCTGACCCTAAGGCCTCCTGTGCTCTGTACCCTGTCTGAGGGCTCTTCATAGAAAAGCTCTGCCTTGGGAATTTGATGTTTCTTTACCCATTCACCTTCTTTCCTTCTCCTCTCCATCCTCGTCTCCATCCTCCCACTTCTGAAAGAGGTGTCACGTCAGTTCTAAATAATAGAAGGATAAATAGTTGCTCTCACTTCCTAATGTGACAAGGCATGCCCCACATGTCCAGGAACAATGACATGATTTGAACTGAGCTTCACCAAGATGACTCTGGAAGCAATCAAAGAGAAAGTGGTTGAGGGCAGGAAAATCAGAAGTCAGTAGTCGAGACCACAATGAGAAGACATTGGTTTGGGCTATATAGCATTATATTTAATTAAAACATTAAGTCATGAACTTTTAAATTATACACAGCAGTTAAATGCCCATTTGAACTGCCCCATATAAAAGAGTGAGTTTTGTTTGGACGCTGGTGAGAGAGAGGTGTGAGGTCAGGGATGTGAGAGAGGTATAAGGCAGTAGAGAGGGTTGTGATAAATCTGTGGATTCTGCAGACTGTAGCACTACAGCTTCATAAGTTAGGGCAAATTGAGATACCATTTTCTTTATTGTGCAGCCAGAACCCATTATTTTTTATAATGAATACATTCCTTTTTCTTTTGTGTTTGACCATGAAACTTAATAAGACCTGAAATGGGTCTGAATAAAATATCCAGAACATAAAGGAAAAATATTTTCCCTTTTTACTTTTTCACTCACTTGAGAATGTAGAGAGATGAGATAGGTATCTTTCTGTCAAATGCATCCCTGTTTGCACATTTTTGTGCTGCCTGTTAAATATATTACCTGTTAAAAATATTAGTAGATTTCAATGTCATCTTCTATTCAAGACAATAACAGATGGAAAGTTTTCAAAACAAGCTGTCAGAACTTATTTTTTGAAGGCTTAAAGAATGCTTGTGTTTTAACTTTAATGGAAACCATTTTGACCTGCTTAAACAATAATATCCATATAAAGAAAATTAGTAGACATAGGTGTGCAGAGTCCAATAATAAAATCTTTGCAACTTTCACCTTTTCTCTTTACTCTTCAATCCCTCTACTTCTTCATAAGTCACTGAGAGATTTCGGAACAGGCAATAAAGGTAACCTGACAGTTCTCTCAGAAGATTGAATATAATGCAATCAAGGTTCTTCCATTCAGAGCAAATAATTACATTTTTGTGCTATTCACAGCCTTTTGTATTTCTGTACCTCACTTCTGATCAATTATCTGATGTATTACATGTGGGAGCGTAGGAGACCGTTCTGTGTGGCGTGGGCCCAGCTCCCACTCGGAAATGCGCAGGACCCATGCCCACGGGGATAGGTTCTCCCGTGGGGAACCTGCAATGTGCCTAGGCCACTTTGAATCTTGCTTTTGCTAAAAATTCCCCAGTATGAAGTGTAACCAGTTTGACCACTTTTCTCTTTTTCATTTGCAAATATCCTTCTTCTGTGATGTGATTAGCGGCATTGGCTCCTTTGTTTTCTGTAAAAGGTAACCACCTAAAGTGAACCTGTGCATAGTAAATAAGGACCATCAGGTAATGTGGGAAGAAACCCAGTAAAGGCCTGTCATAGCGGAGGGCAGCTTTTTGCTGCCCTTGAGAGAAAAGCCGTGCTGTCCTTTTTCCTCCACCGGACTCGGTAGTCCGTGTGAATGTCTCATTTCATCCATAATGACACGGACACTGTAGGCTGGTGTCGGCATCATGGGAGAACTTAAAATTTTCAACTATAAAACTTATTAAATCACATATAATTTCCAAATTTAATGTTTGCTTTAAAGCTTAGGGTTGTTAATAAGTACAAATGAATAAAATTATTCATGTCACTGGAAGCATGAAACTTATTTAAATATTAGAGTTTTGATCTGATTCCAGGGAATGAGTAAAAACTATCCAAATGCAGGTTCAGCCAATTAATTCAGGTTTTTTTTTTTTTTTTTCATGGTTTACCCTAAAGGAAGCCAATTTTCCATTAGCTAAAACAAATGATGAGAATATTTATGTTCTGAAATTATTTGACTTAACACAAAATTTGTTCTTGATCCAGGCACTTTAAGTTATAAAAAATATTCTTAGTTTTTCCAAAAGGTGAGTAGGCTACATACATGTTCAAGTTGTTGAACTGATATTTTAGATATGCTTTAAAATTGTAACAGTTTCAAACACATTTTTCATAAAAGTGAAAACACGTGATTAAATCTTCTATATTTCAGGGTCCATCCATTTTCCTAAACTAGCACAAAGGCACAATGGCAGGAGTGATACTGGGGCTTTGCTGCCAAGCTTACAATCTTCCGCACACGTGCTGGCCGCCTCCTGGCTGCATAACCCTAGGCAAGTTACTTGTGTTCTAATTGAAGACTCAGATTCTTCTCTATAAAATGGGGATGATGAGTATCAAGCTGAACATTGCTATGAATATAAACAAAACATTGAATGAGGAATGAACAGTGTCTGGCAAATGGTGTCAGCTTAACTAAGGTTAGTGATTATTAAGCGCAACAGAGAATTATACCCAAGTACCACATGTGCAGTAAATGAAACTTACATAGTACTTAGGCTTGTTATTTAGTCATCTTTCCCCTTTCTCAAATACTTTTTCTTCTCTTTGTAAATATCAACATTTTTATTCATAAAGCATGTCCCTTTAAAACACCAAGGAGATTTCTTCCTAGAGTCCACAATGTTCAGTAGAAGCTTGTCTCGCACAGCCCTCTGACATGTGGCAGCTGTGCTCCTCGGGCCACACACATCCAGAGCCATGACCCTCAAGCAAGGTATCCATGCCTCTGAGGATCCATACAGACTCTCTAAGGGATACACAAGCGCTTGGATAGTTTTGAGATTCAATGCTCATAACTTCACCTTTCATGTGTATACCCTGCTAAAATTGGATCTCACTGCCTGGCACCTCTAAAGCAGGTTCTCCTTCCCATCCCGTTCCTAGATACCCCTCCATTCTTTGAAAGAAAGGACAACTTTTGTCTCTCCAAAATGTGATGGTGATGACTGCTCCAGGGTGAAAAATTATGCAAACAAAAGCAGCCCCAAAACAGACCAATTTAATTATGATTTTTGTTAGACAAAATGAAGGATGTTAAGCACTAGGTAATAAATCCTTCACTGCTCAGATTGTTTTCAGTCTTTAACAAAATTAAATATTTCATGATAAATTACTTTGTGTTTTTTTTGTATATCTTGGAGTTCACAGAATTAAATCTGTTGCTATAAGTAAACTCTTATACTATGTATGCATTTATGTGAACAAGTTCTCTATGCTCATGTTAAAAACATTCTTGTAATTACCTTCTCCTTCTAGTAATAGGTAATATTCTCTCAATGGACATACAAAATAATTGATAAAAAATCATACTAATGTTAGGGGTGCATTTTCAATGCAATTTTTAAAATTTATTCATAGGTTTTATTGTGTTTTTTCAGTTACCATTTATTCCCCTTATACCTTCTTCCCCCTGCAATCACCACACTGGTGTCCATGTCCATAAGTCCTTTGTCCTTTTTGCTTGATCCCTCCACTACCTAACCTCACCTTTCCTGCCATAGCTGTCAACCTGCTCTCCATGTATGAGTCTCTCCCCATTTTCCTTGTTAGTATAGCTTGATCATTAGATTCCACATATGAGTGAAATTATATGGTATTTGTCTTTCTCTGACTGGTTTATTTCACTTAGCATAATGTTATCCAGGTCCATCAATCCTGTCACAGAGGATAAAATTTTCTTCTTTTTTACTTCCAGGAAGTATTCCATTGTGAAAATATCCCATAGTTGTTTTATCCGCTCATCTACTGATGGATACTTGGGCTGCTTCCATATCTTGGAGATTGTAAATAATGCTGCAATGAACATAGGTGTACTTATGTTCTTTCAGATTAGTGTTTTGAGTTCCTTTGGATACATTCCCAAAAGTAGGATTGCTGGGTCAAAAAGCAGATCCATTTTAAATTTTTTGAGGTATCTCCATACTGCTTTCCACAGTGGCTGCACCAATATTCATTCCCACCAACAATGCAAGATGGTTCCCCTTTCTCCACACCCTGCACCAGCACTTGTTTATTTATTGATTTTAGAGAGAAAAAGGAAGGGGGAGGGAGGGAGAGAGAAAGAGAGAGAGAGAGAGAGAGAGAGAGAGAGAGAATTTGTTCCACTTATTTATGCACTGATTGGTTGATTTTTGTATGTGCCCTGACCCAAGATTGAACCTGAAACCCTGGTGCATTGGGACAATGCTCTAACCAACTTAGCTACCCAGTCAGGACTCTGTACAATTTACTTGTTTATTTTAGTGATCATTTAATAAGATTTGTAATACATTTCTATTGTTTCAACCAACTGTATACAGTTGATAACTATAATCTTGACTTTTTTTGGAAGAAAAAACTTAGAACTGTATGATAAGTGAAATTTTAAAAACTCATTTATAAACATGTTTTTCTTAATGAGAATTATAGAATGATCAAAGTTTTTCATATATTAAATATATTGCATTAAGGTACAATTCTGAGGTATTCAGATTCCCTCAGGTACATTTTAAGAGTTCTGCAAGAGCCTGGTGAGAGATTGGTTCAGTCAGTTAGACAGATCCCAGCTGAGTCTGTAAAAGGCAGAATAATATTAGTCAAGAGCAAGACATGTATCAGAAATAGGTAAATGTGAATGCATCCTTGTTTCCCCTTTAGTTAGGACTAAGAATATAGAATTTTGGATTTTATGTATTTAACTAAGGGCCTTTAGTTCTATGCGTTGATAAAATTAAGGGTGAGCTCTTATGTTATTTCCTTTTCAGTTTTGACTATTACCTGAAATGATCATTCTCTAGACTTTGTTTGGCTTCTTTTCTGGATCATTCTTTTCAACATGCAAGCTAGCTGACTTGATATTTCTAATCTGAAACAAATGCACAAATAGTTCAGGGTCAAAAGACTGTTTGTGGTTAAAACAGCGACTAAGGGGAGATGGAGCAGAGGTGGAGATTTCATTATTTGCAGGAGCTGAGAAATGAAGTGAAGTATTTTTTATTCTGTTTCTTTTGCAAAGTTTCTGACCCTGAAAGAAGTGTTTCTTTGGACTTTGGTGATACAGAATTAGCAAGTGTTTAAACATGGTTGTTGGAAGGAGTGAGGCTGTAAAAAGTGCAAAATTACTTTAAAAATTTTTAATTGTGGAAATATAGATATGATGTTTGTCTGGAAAAAAGTCCAGCCATTGTTAATATAATGAGAATGGTTGGCATGACATCAATATAATTTGGCAGCCAAGGAAAGTGGACTGGAACGTGCATGAATAATGACAACTTCACTGTACTAGTGACTAGTACAACTTCACTGTACTAGTCACTCAGTGGTGTCGACTAGTAGTACTGTGTGGTCTTTACTTTCAGAAAGACTAAGCAAGTAGAACAGTGAATCTGCATCAAATTTTGCATTAAGCTTGAACATTCCTCTGTGGAAACTATTAGGATCATTAGAAGGCTTGCAGGGTAATGTGATAAGTACAGCACAAATAAAAATGTGGTGCAAAAACTTCAAAGATATTCAAGAATCTGTTTAAATGATCCACATTCTGGAAGCCCTGCTACAAGCTGAACATCTGAGAATGTTGAATGTGTACAGGCTGCAATCAACGAAGATCAGTGACCTGACAGTGCGAGAACTAGAAGCTGATGCCGGGATTCCCAAAACTACTGTGTTGGAGTTTTGATGCAGGATCTTGGCTTGAAAGGTGTCATGGCAAAATTTGTTCTGTGGCTTCTGCTACCAGAGCAGAAGGAACATAATGCTACAGTTGCTAATGACTTGATTCAAATGCCTACCAATGAAAAGAAGGTCATAACTTTGAAGGGGACTGAGGGGTCATTGTCCTATTACAATGTTTCTTGTATCTTGTATGTTCCTCAATAAATGTCTATTTTTCATAGTATAAGGCTGGATACTTTCCGGACAGACCTCATATGACATAAATTTACCCTCTGAACCATTTTGAACTGTACTGTTCAGAACTATTTAATATATTTACATTGTTACATAACCAATTGCCAGCACATTTTGCAAAACTGAAATTGTATACCCATGAAATAAAAACTCACATTTCCTCTGGCCACCAGCAACTACCATTCTGTTTTCTTTTTGTGTACATTTGACTAGTGTAGATCAGTGGTCCTCAACCTTGTTGGCACCAAGGACTGGTTTTGTGAAATACGGGGTCAGAGGGCAGGAGGCAGAGCTCAGGAGCCCAGGTGAGCTTCGCTCACTTACCCACTGTGGATGGATGGGCAAGCAGGCCAGGTGATAGGAGGCAAAGCTCGGGCAACTTTGCTTGCACTGGCTTCTGGTCCACAACCCAGGGGTTGAGGACCCCTGCTCTAGAAACCTCATTTCAGTGGAACCATACAGTAACCTTTGGAACTGGATTATTTCACTTAGGTTAATATACTGAATAGTTTAGTATGTGCCCTTCCTTTTCAGGGCTGAATAATGATTTACTGTATGTGTTTTCCACATTTTGTTTATCTACTCATCCATCGATGGAGACATGAGTTTCTTCCACCTTTTGGTTATTGTGAATAGTGCTGATATGAACATGGGTGTGTAAATATCTCTTTGAAACCATGTTTTAAGCTCTTTTGACTATGTTGAATTACTGGATCATATGGTAAGTCTACTTTTGATTTTTTGAGGAACCTCCATACTGTTTTACATAGTGGCTGCACCATTTTATATCCCCACCAATTTTGTCCAAGTATTCTGATTTCTTCACATCCTTATCAACACTTAAAAGTTTATGGTTTTATTTATTTTTTTAAATTTTTTAAAACATTTTATTTATTTATTTTTAGAGGGGAAGGGAAGGAGAGAGGGAAATATCAATGTATGGTTGCCTCCCGTGCATCCCTTGCTGGGAACTGGCCTGCAACCCAGGCATGTGCCCTGACTGGGAATCGAACCGTGATTCTTTGGTTCACAGGCCCGCGCTCAATCCACTGAGCTACACCAGCCAGGGCTATGGTTTTATTTTTGATAGTAGTTATCCTAATCAATGTGAGGTACCCAGCAATTCCACTGCTAGGATTATATCCTAAGAATCCTGAAACACCAATCCAAAAGAATCTAATCAATGTGAGGTAATATCTCATTGTGGTTTCGATTTTCATTCCCCTAGTGATTAATGATATTGAGCATCTTTTCATGTATTGTTGGTGCAAAATGATTTAAGTACCAATATTCTTTATTGTGAGAAGATGAAAAAATTTATTATATACATTGCTATTGACAGAAATTCTAGTAAACATTAGTAAGGCACAATGCTACTGCTTGAAATATTGAAATGCCTGTATGCTTTTGTAGTTTTCCAGTTAGTTAAGAATAGGACAAAAATCCTCTGATACTGGTTAATTTTTTATCCTTTGTTTTAACTCTTAGGTTAAATTTTCTTAGCTCAAAAGTCCTCTTAAATAGCTGTAAGCTTCTGTTTTTCAAAGGTTTTATTACAAGGCACCAGAAAAATGCGTATTCTCCCTGTCTCATGAGCTGGAAATAAGAGGTAAACATGTGTCCGAAAGAGAAAAATTAGGTTATCCTCAAGTTCCAGTAAACTATCTCTGTTGTCAAAGTCTCTGTGGTTTCTGCAATGCAATGCTTAGGTTTATTCATTCAACAGTCTTTTGCAATACCTACTATGTGTTAGGTACTGACCACCTAAAGATAAAATGGTATGGTTTCTGCCCTACAAGAGCTCATAATCCCATGGAGAGCAGACAGAAAAAGTCAACAAGTTTAACACAGAACAGCACATGTTGTCTTTGAGAGCAATTTGTCCAAGGTCTTGTGGGAGGATAAAGGGAAATTGTGAGGCCAACCCCAGAATTTAGGATGTGAGAGGTGGGGCAGGGGGATGAGGTAGGTAGAAGGCCTTGGAAGCGCTTTCAGATACCAAGGCGTAATCTAAGTTTTCCTACAAATATTTTCAAGTTCTCCTCGGTTCCTCTTATCCTTTCACTTTAATTGATAATTCTGGTTATTTATGTATATTTTAATAAATTACTTGAATGGATAGATGTAAAAATTATAAGCACTATGTTATTGCTTGAATTTTACACATATACAAATGGTGATGCCTTAACTGCCTGATTTGGCGATGATGATCTTACAAAGTCATTTTCTACATAATTTATTTTGCACTACACTTGTACCTCACTTTAACATTGAAGAAGGAAAATTTATAGTTTGTAAAATAGGTTCATGTCATGTTAAAAGTTTTAAGATGTTCTTGAATTCATTTTTACCTCATTGGCAAGGCACTGATTTCCTTGGGATCTTATGGTCTTTTTTTATGTAACTCAAAAACATTGATTAAAAGTCTTGATCCAGAGAGGCAGAAATATCTTTGATATGTGAACTCATGGCTTGACAGTTTTAAATTAACAAAGAAGGTGAAGGTGCTCTTTCGGGCATTTGTACTTGAGTCAAGAAAGCTCCTGGGTGAAATGTGTTTTTCAGGTTCTTAAGATTTTGGATGCAATTAATATCAAATAATCTCAAATTTGACATTGTCTGATGAGATCACTGAGTATAGTTCTCTATTCCTACATCTGAGCTCACTGAGATGCACAGAACTCAAGTAATTTGACCAAGGAAATACAAATCAGTATAATAAAAACACAACCAGACATTCAAAGAAGTTTTTCACTTAGCCTAAGTGGATTAATTATAAAAACTAATAGAGGTATTATGACCTCTTTAGGTGACTTATTGAAAATTGATGATTTAAAAAATATACCTAGTAAGTATTTGTGTGATTTCACTTTTGTTTCTGTAGTTTGCTTGCCAATATACTAAATAAATTGAATTGAAGAGGTCACTCAACTGGAACTTTCTTTGAAATGAGGGGCTTAAATAAATTTAAATCCATGCAATGAGAGAAGGAAATACATAGGGAAACAAAAATTGGGAGTGGAAATAACACACAAATAAAACAAGTTGCTCCACCTTGACTCTTGCTTTTCAAGTGCTGCTTCTCTCTTCTTCCTTCGGATCTCTATTGATAAAGGCAGCTGTGTCTGGTCCTGGCTCCCATGGTTTTTGGCCCATGCTCATCCTTCTCTTGAGTTCTTAGGGAGGTGGGAGGAAATCCAGTTACTTGGGTCCTTCAGTTCTGCTCTTTCACTTCTGCTGGGTGGGCATATCACTGGAGGGGCCCTTCCAGTCATCAGGCCTCCGTATTCTCTTTTTAAAACATTTCTATTGAAAGGCGTACGTGCACTTTTTAAATATTCTTTCTTGGCTGGTGTCTGATTCCCAGAGGCAGTTTGGTTCTCTAATCATGTGTTGCATAATGAGAATCTTGATGCAACATCCACTGTAGTTGAATTTTCCTTTAAATGGCTTTGGCCTTGTTTTAATTAATAAAAGGAATTAATGTAGTTGTTATTGACATGCCAATGTGATGGTGTAAATTATGTACATTCTCTCACTTAATCTTAGCAATATCTTTTTAAAGTAGATAGTGTGATTAACCCCACGAGGTCTCACCATGTAACAGTAATGGACACAGATCCAAAGTTTTGCCTCTGGGACTTCTGCTTTTAGAGTCCATAGCATTACTTCTGTGCTATGTGCTTGTCCCCCAGAGCTCAGAGCGTGGTGCTTCCCACATGGTAAAATTCTCACAAAGGTTAAATTAAATGGAACTGAACATGTACTGGCAGCCCATATTCAATGCTCATTTATAGCCAGAAATTAAGAAATAATCTTTTTCACAGTAGAAGAGTAAACATAACCCAAGACATTAATTTGCTTATTAGTTTATTGCCATAGAGAACATAGTCTGATTAAATTTTTTAAATAATGATGAGGATAATATTTTTTAAAGATTTTATTTATTTATTATTAAAGGAAGGAGAAAGAGAGGGAGAGAAACATCAATGTGTGGTTACCTCCCACACACCCCCAGCTGGGGACCTGGCCCACAACTCAGGCATGTGCCCTGACTGGGAATCAAACCAGTGACCCTTTGGTTCACAGGCTGGCACTCAATCCACTGAGCCACACCAACTAGGGCTGATAATCAACTTTATGTATGTTATATGCTACACTAACATTTCCAACTTCCTTAAATTATTAATCTTGAACTTTGTGATATTCAGGAAGCATTGAAATGGGTAAATACAATAATGTCATCAATAACTTTATACATAACATGGTGAGCTGAGTGAAATATGTGTTTCTTTTATTTGGAAAAACATAACATTACTCCTTTTTGACTCAAGGATGTTAACATTTTCAGTGATAGCATTAATTTGTTTTCTTTTGATCATTTAATTGTTGCATTCATTTTTCTTAGCGAAATGGGAAAACATCCTAATTGCCAAAGCTAATGATGTGTTCCTAGGATCCTAAAGTGTTTATCTCATCAGGTTTCTGTTTTTAAGCTGGTAAAATTTATGAAGTCAGTATTTGTTTCTCCGGGGGAATTTTGCTTGTATATTTTAAAGACACATTTACCATTTCTGTCAGTTGATTTGTGCCAATATCTGTCCTTCCTCATCATAGCAACAAAAGTTTTTCTCTTTGGCACTCTTAAGTTCAGATAGAGGTTGTCTGTACTTTCAAAACATGAATAGAATACTTGCTTCATGTTGCTTCAAAATTATTTATTTTTCAATTACAGTTGACATTAATATTATTTGTATTAGTTTCAGATGTCAAAAAATATTTTTTGTTCATCTTTGAAAGAGCATGTTTATCCAAAGTCTATGAATTAATATGAAATTTGTTTTATACTTTTTTTAAAAAATTATCTTGAACGCTGATGCTAAGCATCCTCTTGAAGTAGTTTTGTTTCATTGTTTCAGTATTTAAGCAAGTAAAAGTAGCCACTTGTGATGCCAACTCCAGTGTTTCTAAGAAGGAATAAACCTGAGCTTCACTCCCCTTTGCAATACTGCCCTATCCTCTCTATCCACATGAAAACTTAGGTTAAAATGTTAGGAGAATGCTCAGATTCTGTTAGAGTCTTTAATGGTTGTAGATCCCCCATAGCAAAATGCAGTGAAGAAGAGAATTTTTAAAAAATATTTTATTTATTTATTTTTAGAGAGAGAGAAAGGGAGGGAGAAAGAGAGGAAAAGAAACATCCACTGGCTGCTTCATGCAGCCCCAACTTGGGTACCTGGACGGCAACCCCCAGTATGTGCCCTGACCAGGAATCGAACCACAAACCTTTAGCTTTGTAGTCCAGCACTCAATCCACTGAACCATACCAACCAGGGCTGAAGAAACAACTTTTTTTTATCATACCATTTTTTAAAATATATTTTATTGATTATGCTATTACAGTTGTCTCATTTCTCCCCCATCATTCCCCTCCTTTAGTTAATGTCCATATGCCATAAGTTCTTTAGCTTCTACATTACCCACACTATTCTTGCCCTCCCCCTGTCTATTTTCTACCCACTGTCTCTGCTACTTATTCTCTGTACCTTTTCCCCCTCTCTCCTCCTCCCACTCCCCTGTTGCTAACCCTCCATGTGATCTCCATTTCTGTGTTTCTGCTCCTGTTCTAGTGTTTGCTTAGTTTGCTTTTGTTTTAGGTGAGGTTGTTAATACCTATAAGTTTGCTGTCTTTTTACAATCATATTTTTTATCTTCTTTTTCTTAGATAAGTCCCTTTAACATTTCATATAATAAGGGCTTGGTGATGATGAGCTCCTTTAACTTGACCTTATCTGGGAATCACTTTATCTTCCCTTCCGTTCTAAATGACAGCTTCGCTGGATAGAGCAATCTTGGATGTAGCTCCTTGACTTTCGTGACTTCAAATACTTCTTTCCAGCCCCTTCTTGCCTGTAAGGTCTCTTTTGAGAAATCAGCTGACAGTCTGATGGGAACTCCTTTGTAGGTGACTGTCCCCTTATCTCTTGCTGCTTCTAGAATTCTCTCCTTCATTTTAATCTTGGCTAATGTAATTATGATGTGCCTTGGTGTGTTCTTCCTTGGGCCCAAATTCTTTGGGACTCTCTGAGCTTCCTGAACTTCCTGGAAGTCTATTTCCTTTGCCAGATTGGGGAAGTTCTCCTTTGTTATTTGTTCAAATAAGTTTTCCACTTGTTGCTCTTCCTCTTCCCCTTCTGGTACCCCTATAATTCGGATGTTGCGATGTTTAAAAATGTCCTGGAGGTTTCTAAGCCTCTCCTCATTTTTTTGAATTCTTGTTTCTTCCTTGTTTTCTGTTTGGTTGTTTCTTTCTTCCTTCTGGTCCACTCTATTGATTTGAGTCCCAGTTTTCTTCCCATCACTATTGGTTCCCTGTGTGTTTTCCTTCATTTCACTTATTGTAGTCTTCATTTGTTCATCTAGTTTGGGACCAAAATCAACCAATTCTGTGAGCATCCTGATCCCCAGTGCTTTGAACTGTGCACCTGATAGGTTAGCTACCAGTGCCTTGAGCTGTGCATCTGATAGGTTGGCTATCTCTTGGTTCCTTAGATGAATTGGCTCTGGGGCTTTGATCTGTTCTCCCGTTTGAGCCTTTTTTTTGGGGGGGGTCTGGTTGCACCTGTTATGTAGTGAGGGGCAGAGCCTTAGGAGTTCCCCAGGGTGGGACACCCCAGTTGCAGTGTTGTGATGCTGTATGTGGGGGCGGGGTCTGAGAGGGAACAATGGTGCTTACTCTACTCTCTGTGAGATTCCAGTCCCTTCCACCACTTCCCCTTTGTTTTCTTGTTTCTAAATCTTTATTGTCTTTAATTTTGGTTGTGCAAGGAGGCACAGTGTGTCCACCTACACCTCCATCTTGGCCGGAATTCTGAAGAAACAACTTTGTTAGAGTTATTTTTGTTCTGATACATGCAGAGCAGTGATAATAAGCTTAGATTTGAATTTCATACTTTACAGTGGCATTCAAATACATTTTCTTCTAATTCGGTTTCTTTTTAGAAATTTAATCTTTATTGTATTTTTCCATTATCATTTAGTCCCATTATACCCTCCTTACTCCTGCAATCACCACACTGTTGTCCATTTCCATGAGTCTTTTTTCCTTTTTGCTGATTTCTCCATTCCCTAACCTCCCCTACCACTAGTTGTCCTCTTGCTTTCCATCTATGAGTCTCTCTCCCTTTTCCTTGTTAGTTCAGTTTTTTTTTTATTAGATTGCACATATGAATGAAATCATATAGTATTTCTCTTTCTCTGACTGGCTTATTTTACTTAGCATAATGTTACCCAGGTCCATCCATACTGTCAGAAGGAGTAAACATTTCTTCTTTTTTACAGCCTAGTAGTATTCCATTGTGAAAATGTCCCATAGTTGTTTTATCTACTCATCCACTGATGGACATTTGGGCGGCTTATGTTCTTTCAGATTAGTGTATTGGGTTGCTTCAGATACATTACCAGAAGTAGGATTGCTGGGTCAAACAGCAGATCCATTTTAAATTTAAAAGGGTTCCCCTTTCTCCACATCTTTGCCAGCACCTGCTGTTTGTTAATTTATTGATGACAGCCATTACCACGGGTGTGAAATGGTATCTCATTGTGATTTTAATATGCATTTCTCTGATGATTAGTGATATTGAGCATCTTTTCATATGTCTATTGGCCATTTCTATATCCTCCTTGGAGAAGTATCTATTCAGGTCCTTTGCATGTTTTTAAATTGGAGTGGGTTTTTTTTTTTGGTGTTGAGTTTTGTAGGCACTTTATTAATTTTGGGTATTAACCCCTTATCAGATGTACTGGAGAATATGTTCTCCCATTCTGTGAGTTGAATTTTTATTTTGTGGATGATTTCTGTCACTGTGCAAAAATCTTTTAGTTAGATATAGTCTCATTTGTTTATTTATTTTTTTCTTTTGTTTCCCTTGCCTGGGGAGATATATCCAGTAAAAAATTACTATGAGCAATATCTGAGATTTTGTTGTTTATGTTTTCTTCTAGGACTTTTATGTTTTCAGGTCTAACATTTAAGTCTTTGATCCATTTTGAATTTATACTTGTATGTGGTGTAAGAACATGGTCTATTTCATTTTTCTGCATGTGTCTGTCCAATTTTCCCAACACCATTTATTGAATAAACTATCTTTAGCCCATTATACATGCTTGCTTACTTTGTTGAATTAATTGACTATAAATGTATGGGTTTATTTATGGGCTCTCTATTCTGTTCCATTGAACTATGTGTCTGTTTTTATGCCAGTACCAGACTGTATTGATTACTATCACCATATATTATAATTTGATATTAGGCAGCATGATTCCTCCAACTTTGTTCTTTCTCAAGATTGCTGTTGCTATGTGGGGCCTTCTGTGGTTGCATATAAATTTTTTAAATATTTGTTTTAGTTCTGTGAAATATAGCATTGGAATCTTGATAGGAATTGTGTTAAATTTATAGATTTTCTTGGATACTATGGACATTTTAATGAAGTTCATCCTTCCTATCTATGAACATGGTATGTTCTTCAACTTATTTGTATATTCTCCAATTTCTTTCTTCTGAGTCTTATAATTTTCTGAGTACAGGTCTTTTACATCCTTGGTTAGGTTTATTCCTGGGTATTTTATTTTTTTGAAGTAATTATGAATGGAATTGTTTTCTTAATTTCACTTTCTGTTAGTTTATTATTGGCATATAAAAATACAACTGATTTCTGGGTATTAATTTTGTATCCTACTACTTTTCTGAAGTTATTTATCAGTTCTAGTAATTTCTTGGTGGTATCTTTAGGATTAGAGAACCCTAAATATACACTATCATGTTATCCTCAAATAATTACAGTTTTACTTCTTTCTTTTCAATTTGGATGCCTTTTAGTTCTCCTTCTTGTCTGATTGTTGTGGCTAGTCTTGTCTTGGTTCTTAAGGGGCATGTTTGTAGTATCTGCCCATTGAGTATGATGCTGGCAGTGGGTTAGTCATATATGGCCTTTATTATGTTTAGGTATGTTCCATCTATTCCCACGTTGCTGATAGTTTTGATCATAAATGGATGCTAGAATTTGTCAAATGCTTTTTCTGCATCTATTGATATGATCATGTGATTTTTATCTTTTATTTTGTTTGTATGTGGAATCACATTTATTGATTTTCAAATGCTGTACCAACCTTGTATTCCCAGAATAAATTCCACTTGCTCATGGTGTATGATCTTTTTGATGCATTGCAGTATTCAGTTTGCTAATATTTTGTTGAGGATGTTAGTGTCTATGTTCATCAGGGATACTGGCCTGTAATTTTGATTCTTTGTGGTGTCTTTATCTGGTTTTGGAATTAGAATAATGCTGGCCTCATAAAATAAATTTGGAAGATTTCCCTCTTTGGGAGTTTTATGAAATAGTTTGAGAAGTAGATGTGTTAGCTCTCAGAATGATGGGTAGAACTTGTGAATCCATTCCTCTCCTTGGCTTTTATTTGTTGGGACGTTATGGTTACTGCTTCAACTTCACCAGATGTAATCTATCTATTCAGATTCTCGGAGTCTTCCTGATTTAGTGTTGGAACCTTGTATGTTTCTAGGAATTTAATCCATTTCATTCAGGTTGTCCAGTTTGTTGACATGTAATATGTTGTTCATAATATTTTCTTGCAATCTTTTGTATTTCTTTGGTGTCAGTTGTTATTTCTCCTCTTTCATTTCTGATTTTATTTATTTGGGTTCCCTCTCTTTTTTTCTTGATGAATCTGGTTAAATGTTTGTCAATCTTGTTCATCTTTTCAAAGAACTAGCTCTGAATTCATTAATCTTTTCTATCTTTTTTAAGACTCTATTTCATTTATTTCTGGTCTGATCTTTATTATTTCCTTCTTTCTACTCACTTTGGTCTTTGTTTGTTGTTTATTTTCAAGTTCCTTTGAGTATGAAATTAGATTGTTTATTTGAGGGTTTTTTTTAATAACCTGTGATGCTGTGAATTCCTTCTTAAGATGCTTTCCCAGTGTCCTACAGATTTGGATATGTTGTGTCCTCATTTTCATTTGTTTCAAGGTATCTTTTGGTTTCTTCCCTGATCTTGTTGACCCATTCACTATTTAGTAACACATTATTTATCTTCCATGTCTTTGTGTGTTTTTCAGTGTTCTTGTAATTGATTTCTAGTTTCTTAGCATTGTGGTCAGAGAAGATGCTTGATATTATTTAAATTTTCTTAAATTTATTGAGACTTCCTTTGTGTCCTAGCATGTGGTCTACCCTTGTGTACTTGGAAAGTATGTATATTCTGCTACTTAGAGATGACATGCTCTGAAGATATCAATTAAATCCATTTGATCTTGTGGGTAGTTTAAGGCCTCTATCTCCTTGTTGATTTTCTGCCTGGAAGATCTATCCATTGAAGTCAGTGGGGTGTTAAAATCCCCAGCTATGACTGTATTTGTGTTGATCTCTCCCTTTATGTCCATCAATATTTGCTTCACATATCTGGGTGCTCCTATGTTAGGTGCATAAATGTTTACTAGGGTTATATCCTCTTGTTGGATTGTTCCCTTTATTGTTATTTTGTGTCCTTCTTTGTCTCTTACTATAGCCTTAGTTTTAAAGTCTATTTTGTCAGATGTGAGTACTGCTACCCCAGCTTTTTTTCTTTTCCATTTGCATGAAATATCTTTTTCTATCTCCTTACTTTTAGTCTGTATGTGTCTTTTGATCTGAGATGGGTCTCTTGGGGGCAGCATATATAATGGGTTTTGTTTTCTTATCCATTCAGCTGCCCTATGTCTTTTGAATGGAGCATTTAAGCCATTTACATTTAAGGTTATTACTGATAAATATGTATGTAGTGCCCTTTTATTGTTAGCCTGTCTTCCTCTGTTTTTTTCTTTCTCTTTTTCTTCTTCTTAAAGCGAGCCCTTTAACATTTGTTGCAGACTGTTTTGGCATTCACAAACTCCTTAGCTTTTTCTTATCTGGGTAGCTCCTTATTTCTTTCTTTCTTTTTTTTTATTTTAAATTATAGTCTTGCTGAGTAAAGTAGCCTTGGTTGTAGGTCCTTTCTTTTCATCACCTTGAATATTTCACGCCACTCTCTTATGGTCTGAAATGTTTCTGTTGAATAATCAGATAGCCAGTAGTCCAATTGGTGTTCCCTTGTAGGTAAACTACCTGGTGTTCTCTTGCAGCTTTTAGGATTCTCTCCTTGTCTTTGAGCCTTGTCATTTTAATTATGATATGTCCTAATGTAGGCCTTTTTTTGAGTCCAACTTGTTTGGAAGTGTCTGCAATTCCTGGTCTTGTGTGTTTTTTTTCCTTCAACAGATTAGGGAATTCATTATTTCTCACACAGTTTCTCAATCCCCTTGCTCATTCCCTTTTCCTTCTGGCATTCCCATGATACAGATGGTATTACCTTTCATATTGTCCAAAATGTTTCTTAAACTCTCCTCATTTTTAAAAAATTATTTTTTCTTTCTGCTGCTCTGCTTGGGTGTTTTTTTCTACCTTGTCTTCCAAACCACTGACTTGATCATCTGCTTCACCCAACCCACTATTTTTTCCTTCCAGTGTATTATTTATTTTATATATTACTTTCTTTATTTCTGACTGGCCCTTTTTTATGGTTTCTATGTCATTTTTTCAGGCTGTTGAGTATCTTTATGATCATTACTCTAAACTCTCTATCGGATAAATTGCTTGCCTCCATTTCATCTAGTTCTCCTGGATAATTCTCTTGTTCTTTTATTTGAGGTCTGTTTCTTTGTCTTCCCATTTTGGCTGCTTCTTTATATTTTCTGCCTTAGTTGTTTAACTGATCAATTTGTTAATTTAATCAAGCTGTAATCAGCAGCCCAGCTTAAGCTCCACAGGGAGGAGCAGAGTAATTTCTATAGGTGGGGCCACTGCTCCCCTCAGGCTGATGTCATTTGGAGGGGAGTGCTCTGCCTGAGAAAGGTCGCTTTTACATCATGGATAATGTCTTAACACAGGGATCCTGGTGGCTGTTCCTGCAGTTCTCACTCCAGAACCACCAACCTCAGACCCTTCACAAGCATCTCTAATCCACTCTGCCCTCCCTCTGCCAGAGCTCAAGCTAAGTGGCTACAAATGAAATTTTGTGTGTTGGCCACTTAAGAAGCTCTCTGCACCTCCAATCATCTCACCCTGGTGGCCAGAAACCCTGCTGCTTTTCACAGCTGGATGTTATCTGGTTTCCTTTCCAGCTCTGGTGCTGTAGGCTGGGTAGCCCAAGTTGGGGTTTAGACCCCACACTTCTCAGGGGGAACCCCCAGCTGCTGAAAGATCCCTTTGGAACTTCAGCTTTCACCCATGGAAGCCCAGCCAGCCCTCTTGTGCCTCTTTCACTGCCTACCAGTCTTGTTGTGGTGAAGTGGTTTCTTCTGTCTGTCTTTAGTTATAAGTCTTCTCTCCTGCTAGTGTCTATTGGTTATTCAAGATGATTTCTCTACAATTTAGTTGTAATTCCAGACTGGTCCTGGGAGGAAGTTACTGTAGCTCCCATTTACTCCTCTGCCATCACCCTCCTAATTTGGTTGCACAACACTTTTGTTGGTAGGTATTAAATCATTTTAAAGAAGACACAAAAATTTGGAGAATTGAGTTGCAACTCCAAAGTCACCTGGTTAGTAGAGTAACAAATTACACTTGGGCATTCTGATCACAGGCCTGTTACACTTGCACTTCTTTCTCCATGATTCCATAAAAAGAGGGAAAAAATGGTGTACACTTAAACTATTTGAAATTATGAGATGGGGTGGCACCCAATATTTGGTTGAAAGGCTTATATTTAAAAAATATATGTAATTTATATATATTACATATTATATATGATATAAACAGAGGTTGGCAGAAGTAGGCTTACAGTGTGAGTACATGAAACAGTTTATTTTTAGATTAGTATTTACTCATAATTGAATTATTTAGTATTATTTTTGTTAACCTACTTTTTGCTCACCCCTATATTTATTACATAGTTGCAGGCTATTATATACTCTTTTTATTTATTACATATACTATGTATGCCTTAGATTATCAAACTTTTCTATTTGGGAGTCTTTTTTTAAAATTTGTGACAGAGATAACCTAAAGGAATCCTTCAAATTGGTCACCTTGGAAATGATAGAGCGACAAAGGGAGATGTTGTTTGAACATGTGAATTCTTTACTTTGTTTACAGCTGCAAACCTTTTTTGAGACATTCCTGAGGGCCAGTTCACCTCTTCAGGCTTTTGATAACATGAAGGAAGCAATTAGCAAACTCCTGCTGGCAGCCGAAGTATTCAGTGAAACATCAACTCTAGGACCAAAGACCTTCAATAGGTAAAATAAATAAATAAATAAATAAATAAATAAATAAATAAATAAATAAATAAATTTTAAAAATCTACTTTCTAGAAATTGATTGGTAGTGGACATGTATCTTAATTATCACAAGTAGGTTCTTCTTGGAAAATGTTATATCAGTATACAAATACAAACTTTCAAACTTACGTTTCCTAGTTTGTAGATCCTAAATCATTAGAGGACATTACAGATTTGTTAGTATCTAAATAGTGGTGACAGAAAGTAAAGCACAGTTCCTTAAATTGATTTTTAAAATTGCAGCCCCTTTCAAGCTCAGCTATTTCTATCATATATACTTACTATTGACCAGGCATATTTTTATTTACAGAATTTTATTAATAAAATTCAATAACTCCTCTCTCCATATCTCAGTAAACTTGAGTGTAATTTAATGCCTATTTTCTAGGGAAATGTTAAATCACATGTGCCAAACAAGGGTGGTGACTTAATTAAGCTTTATCATGCTTTATATGTGGATAAGAATGCCTGGCATGGACCCTGGCTGGTATAGCTCAGTGGATTGAGCGTGGGCTTGTGAACCAAAGGGTCAATTGGTTCAGTTCCCAGTCAGGGCACGTGCCTGGGTTGTGGGCCAGTTCTCCAGTAGGGGGCACATGCGAGGCAACTATACATTAATGTTTCTCTCCCTCTCTTTCTCCTTCCCTTCCTGTCTCTCTACAAGTAAATAAATAAAATCTTAAAAAAAATGCCTGTCATGTGGGAATAGGAGAGTTTCCTTCTCTATGTCTAGGTTTTCACAGTGACTTCATCATCTAGTTTAATGTGTTATGAATACTTTAGCTATATTTGTATTCTCAGTAAGAAACAAAACAGATTCTAAATCCAAAACTATGTTATATGTAATTGTATATTATCCAAGCAACTGCATTTTAAAAATTATTATAGACCTTGAAATTTAACAATAGTAGCTATCGATATATATAATATATAATTTCAAATATATAATAATAATATAATTCCAGTAATAGATTAAATGTAGTAAGCTGATTATAATTTTGTTACTTGTGTTTTTATTTCAGATGCAGATTATGTTTTCAACTTTTAACTTTTGACATTGGTTACGGCAATGTCAAGTCCCCTGTAGTGCTCCAGGTGAGTGTGCCAAAGGCCTCGTGTGAGTGTCTGCCTCTTGTTGGAGGATGTGTGTGTATATGAATGTGTGTGTGTTTGTGTTCCTTTCATTTGAGTAATGAATCAATAAATAGAAACTTCATTAAATTCACTATTTATATTTATGGCGGTTCAGAGAACTAAGTAGTATGTGGAAAATCTGTGATTTGAGTTCCACTTCCTGCTATGCATTTCTATAGAACAATCATGGATTTTCTATGGTTCAAATGCTGTTTATGAAATAAATATGGCATAAAACTAAGTATGCATTAATGCAGAAAAGCAGACATTTAGACAATAGACACTAGGAGATTACCTAGCTCATTCACATGGGTTTATAAAAAAGGTGACTTTCATTTTTTACATAGACACTTACTTTAAAATTGACCTATTTGTTAATTTAAAAGGCCATAGGAATTTTCAAATATATAATTTTTCTAGTAGAAATATGTATAAATTGAAGAGTGACTTTGTATACTTTGATTCTTTTACTTCCACTCAAATCAAATTGACTCATTCAGATCATTTCCTCCAAGATATTTTTAATCTAAAATAGACATTAGTGAAAAATATTGATGGAATTAGTCTATAGAAAACTTTATTTTGGGATAAGGAGTGGGAAGACAAGAAGAGAGACAAAATAAAATTATGTGCAACCAGAATTCAATTGTGTATAGCATTGACTTTTTTTCAAACTTTTATATTAGGAGAATAATTACATTGTATGTGGCTCAATCATCTGGTTAAATAGTCCAAAGATTTATTCATAAAATTTTGAAAATTTATGAATTTATATGTTAATGGTCATTCATTATTTTACACATACCTAATAGTCTATGATATGTTCTTTTAAATTTATTGTTTAGAAATATTATATATTATCTTCTATGAACACAAATTCTTCAACAATGGTTTCAAGCTAAACTAATGTGACTTTATAATTCATTAGTTAATTTTCTTATGGAAGATAGTATCTTCAAAAGAATATTTTTACAAAACTGTTGACCTTCAAAAAGACCACTAGATGTCAGTTCTGATCTACAGTCCAACAGGAAATGAATCATGTCTTAAACATGATTCTGCTTTATTAAAAGCAAGTCAATGAAAAATATTTTCTGTGTTTTTATTTTCTCACAGGTGCATGAACATTTAAAATTTCAAGATGATGATTATATGGGTTTGGAGGACCAAAATACAGAAGAATTTCTTTTAAAAGACACTTTCAATTTTCTTTTCTCTAATGAATCTTCACTTTCCACATTTTCTGATATATTTCAGAGACTTTATAGATTAGGTGTGTTTAAGGTAAGTGCATATTTTTCTACTGACAAATATTTTTTCAGGTCACTTTTTACAAGCAACTTGATAATCATTGTGCAATTATTGTGCAATTAAGCAACTTGATAATTCATTTGAAATTAATTTGTATCAGTTATAACTTTTAATATTTTTTCTAACCTGAGTACCAATATTGTTTTTGTGTCCACTAAGTATGTGACTGATTATGGTAAAATTATGGGTTGAAATAAAGTAAAGCAGTTCCTAATTTCCACAGAACTTTTGTGGACATTATGATTAATATGTATTATATGTTACAGAGTACATTAAAAGGAATACCATAACTTTTTGAGGCAGTCTAGAATACCAGTGAGTGTTCTAGATTGACATCAAGGGGCTTGGCTTATAATATTACTTTTTCTAAGCATTGACACCTGGTTAACATATTTGATAGGATAATGATTAGGGTATAGAGCCCTGGAGTAGCATTGATTAGTTTTTATGGTATGTTAATATAAATTTTTTTAGGTGCCTCAAAATATCTGTACAGATTAGCAAGTGCAGAATTGTTCTCTATATTTTGCTGCTCCATTCTCCAGTACCTGAAGGCTAAAGGAGATGATTTCTGCATTCCCAGACTATCACACACATTCCACCCTTCTGGGTTCATCTCCCCGGCCTTCCAAGCAAAGCACTATTCAGAGATTTCATTCAGGTTCTTTCTGCGAAATGGGAAGTTCTCATATTCAGACACTTGTTACAAGTTGCAGTTACTGTGTATTATTTAGTGTTAATTAGCTCAGCTGCTTTTTTTTTAGAGTTCAAAATTTTATTGGGTTATGAAGTGGGAGGCAACTGGGCTGTAGCAATTGTTTAAGAGTTGTTTTATATTTCTTTTCCTATTATAGGGTGAAAACTATGAAAAGGAACTAAATCAATGCCTACCTTTAGAGGAGATTAACTCAATTATGACTTTCCTAAAGGAACTTGGGAATTTGGGACAATTCCAACTGGTAAAACAAAAGTGACATTTAATTCCTTTTGACTACTGATATTATAGTAGATCAGCCATACCTTACTTGATTTGACTTCAATTTAGGTGAAGCTATGTGTTTAAGAAACAGAAATTTTTGTAAGCTCATTTCCTCTTTTCAGATTACCTAAATATTAAGATGAGCAGAATCCATATTCTTTAAGAGTTTACAAATAATGTTGACTTATGAAAGGAAAAGAATACGAGGTTAGTATAGCTGCCAGGATTTGACAGTTTTTTTTTTCTTTTTAATCCTCACCTGAGGATATATTCATTGATTTTAGAGAGAGGGAGGGAGAGAGAGAAATGTCTATGTGAGAGAGAAACATTGATCTGTTGCCCCCTCTATGTGCCCAGACCTCGAGGATCCAACCCGAAATCTGAGTATCTGCCCTGACTAGGGATAGAACCTGCAACCTTCAGGTGTAGGGGATGAGGCTCCAACAACTAAGCCACCCAGTCAGGGCAGATTTGATGGTTTTTAAGGGGAAAGTATCTGAATTTTTCTAAACAAGTTTTGCTCTTAGCTTTGGAATATTTACATGTGACCAAAATTTCTTCCTGCTTATTATGCCCTTTTTGTTATGTAAAGTCAAATACTATTGAGTAGAACAACAATATTTAAGAAAATTGCCTACATCTTAATTTGCTGTAACTCTCAGCAAACTAGGAAAATGTGAAGAAAGAAAATGTAAATAATTATAATAACTTTTATTGGTTTTAGCATAAAATATGGCATTATTTTCTTTTCCATGTATTTTCTTTGGTACTGTTAATTTATTGATTAATAGCAAAGGATAATTTATATACATATATGCTATGTTTCTAGTTTTGCAACTTTTATAGGTAGATGATAATGAATTTGTATTTTTTCACTTAAGATTTGTTTACATAAAACATTTTAATATAACATTTAAAAATCCACTGTTAATTTATTATTAATGTGTTTGGATCGAATATTTGTTTCTTACTGTTAAAAAATTATGTATTGATGTGCTACTTGTATGAGTTATAACCAATTTACTAAGTTAATTAAGGAACTTTTGACACTTGTTTTTATAATTTAGTGCCATATGTTGGAGGGTTCATAGTAAGCTTATTGCCCCAAAGATAATTAAATGAGTGGATTATCATTTTAGTTATTTGAAATATAGTATTACATTCATGGCAGTTTGGCCCCATATATACAAAGATAGTCAAAGAGACCTGGCCTCATTCTTCAGGAATTCATCATTTCAGATATTGTGAATGTCAGGAACATCTCTTGGACGATGTGAGGAAGAACTGAAGAATTATTCTGCAGGAGAAAGGGCACACCCTGGTTTACTGACTGAGAGTTGAAAGGGAATACCTATAGATATTTTTTCTCAGGATTACTATTTCTCACTTAGATATAACTCACTTGCAACACAAGAGGGCTCCTCCTCATTCTTCCTGCTGCATGACTCCCTCTATTATCCAGCTGTTCTCAGGTATCTAAAGGAAGAAGACATATATTTACATTAAACAAAAAGAGAGTAAAAACTCATCCCATTTGGAAATGTAATCTTCAAAACATCAGTACCTTAATAAAAGTAGCATTTACCTTGACGACTGCACAGAAAAGTTCTGGTACTGAAAATGGATTTTTAATACACATTTGATTTTTAAAATGTCTAAATAAATATGACTATAAATTAGTTTCTTAGTACTACTACATTTTAATTTCTTATCTACCATTTGTTCTGATATTCTGTCTTTGAATATTTCTTCTCAGCTTGTCCCATCAACTTCTCCTGGGATTCGATCTTCGATACATGAATTTTATGATATGGCAAATCCTATGGGAAAACCTGGTTCAGTCTGGATTCAATACTCATCTCTTTTAAATGTGTTTGATCAGTTCCAGTTCCTGAATAAAAAGGCCCAGCTACATGCATTGGAATGGTAAGATAGCCACAAATTTGGATTGTGCAGTCCAAAAAAATCTCTAGTCCAAGATTGATTTCCAAAGGCTTTGCCTACATTACAGAAAGCAACAAAAACAAGTGTGTCCAAAAATTCATACTCTGGAAAATAAGCTTCTTTAAATCACTGAAACCATAATGAGTCTAGTGGTCTTCGAACACTGTAACAAAAATATATCCAATAGTTTTTCAAATCAGCCAGACTTGACCCACTCAAAAGTAATATTTAAAGTTAAAAGTTTCAAACTAATTTCATTTAATAATACATATCCTTGAATTATGGGAACATCAGACAGAAAGAATTAGGTGAGATTTGTTTTTAGAACCATCAGTGTAAGCATTTATTTAGAGGTTTTTTTGAAGCATGACTTGAATGGGGCAAAATCTATGCAAACTTATAAAAATGTCGGTCCCTGCCACAATATTAGAAAAAAATGTTTAGAAGGTAGAACCTCAGAGGGAAGCATGGGGCTGGAAGAAAGATTCTTGGCCTCCCATCTCCATTTCCATTCTAATAAGGGAATGAGAGGGCAGATGGGCCAGGTGAGCATGGTAACACCGTGTGCAGCTGGTGAAAAGGGCGGTGCCCGAGACTTGGGCTGAGCCTACTTCTCTTTCATGTAATAGAATTAAGAGAATATTTGACTTTTTATGGCCAGGAAAACAGAAGGAAACCTAACCCTCCTAGGGAGGTAAAAGACAAAGGCCATGATAATCTTACGTCTCTGGCAGTCACCCTCAGGAATGACTTCAGCAGACTTGGACTGCATTTCCTTCTGCCTCAGGAGCTCGTGAAAGCAATTCTATAAGAACCTTTTTTCCCTGTAATTCAAAAATACCAATAATTATATGTTTGATGAATTCTTAAGGCATCTCTCAGGATAACAAATCACTTTAATTGTAACAACTTTATGAAGTTGGCCTTATTCCTTCAATACTTGGAAGTAAGTAGTAGGCCTGACAGAGGTTTTTTTTTGCTTGAAAATCAGGTTTTAAACAGTATAGTTCAATGCCCCTTTGTTCCTATCACTTACTAAAATAATCCAAAACTGTCTTATTTGTCATAACTGACTAGGGAAGAGCAGACTTGATTTACCAGGGAGACTATTTAAGTACTGTTTCTTTGTTTGATTTTTTAAGTTCCCTTGAGATATGCAAGCTTGGAAAGGTTGTTTCCCCAAAAAAGTGGATTTTTTTTAAAGCTCCACATATGTTGTAAAGTTAACCAATTAAGTTGCCTTAAAATCAGAATATTGAATTTCCCCTAAGCCTAACCTTAACTGATTACCTTTCAATAAGGGAATTTACTGATGGTCAGTGTTGAATGTAGTTAGAAAAGGTCAGGACAATTTTGAATCAGACAGACCGGGATTCAAAAATCCCAACTTTGGAGTTTATTAATTATAGCAGGTGAAGTTCTAACCCCTCTGAGATGCAGTTTCCACATGTGTAAAGTATGAATTGTACTACCTACCATGTATTACTCCAGAAGGATTACCTAAGATAACCTGCAGGTGCTGCATGGTATGTGATGTGCTGCAGTGCAGGTAGGTAGAAAACATTAGCATGCTTTCTTTTTCATGTTGCTATACCGTTCTAAGTTCACTTTGGCATCAACAGTGGGGAAAATATTTTCATTTATTATAGGAAGGGCAAGATACAATTGACTGATTTATCTAAGTTAACACTGAGAGAAGTAAGCTTTAGATCTTTATCAGGAAGCAATTAGTAAATTGCTTTTAGAACTCATTTCTAATTATATTCAAATTTACCCGTGAGCATAAATTATCATCTGTGCTGTATTACAAGAAGGAAGCATATCATACACATTTTCTAGATGAGGAAACTGGGGTCCTGAGAAGGTGGGTCATTTACTTGAGCCACACAGCTAATACATAGAAACAGAGGTAACCTTCACATCCAGGGCCCAGTGCTTTATTCCAATACATCAGGCAGCCAGGACAGGGAGGTCAGGTGTAGTCATTCATCACTGCTCTTATTTTCACAATGGTCAACTTCAGGGCATTTTTTTTCCTACAGAAAAAGCCAATTTTACATACCTATATTCCCTATGGGGTTTCATGACTTCCTACTTTCTTTTAAATACAGGTCACCTGCTTATAGCAACAAGGTGAACAGAGATAGTCAGAAAAGCATTGTTAGAAAAGGGGACAGTAATGTTTGTGTCCCAAGCCCAGAGTGCAAAGGTCACAACAGAATTAGTATAGGAGTAAATCTGAACATAAGGTGCACTCTGCTGATTTTGATTTTGCTGGAAATAAAGTTGCAAGTGCACTTTATTCCTGTGCTTTCCATGAAAACTCATATTTTTAAAACATAATTTAGCCACAAGATTAAATGAGAAACCACTGCAGGTTGCCTTAATATACGAAAGCATCTCATTCCATTAAGATAATAACATTTCCAAACTTTAGTTTATGTGCGTTTCAGGATTGTATCTTTGATGAGCTTCAGCTGGAGTTTTTGCTTCATATGAATTCAGAGATTTTCAATTAAATGTATTTCACTTCATACTTGCTTTATCTGTTTTTTAATTCCTTTGTGGGAGGGCAGTACAGTTGACCTTTAAACAACACTGGTTTGAACTGCGCAGGTCCACTATAGTGGATATTTTTCAATAAATACACTTGGCTGTTAGTATCCTTGGGCTTTGCATCTCTAGATTAAACTAACTATGGATTGAAAACAGTATTTCACATTCCCAAGCACAGATTCTGAACTGCAGATCAAAAATGTTATTTTCGATTGTGGTTGGTTGAATCCTTGGTTGCAAAAGGCCAACTGTAGTTAAGTTTTGGGGGAATTAAAAGTTCTTCATGGATTTTTTTACTGCACTGGGGTTTGTACTCTTAACCCCCATGTTGTTCAAGGGTCAACTGTATTTTAAAGTAAGTCCTAGACATCATGATTTTTATGCTTAATTACTTCATTATATACATATAATGTCTATATATATATGTATGTGTACACACATAGACAAAAATAAAACTACAATAAAATTATCCCAACTAGTAATATTTTTAATTTCTTGATTCTTCTTAATCTCCTATCTGATGTTTATATTTTGAAGGAATTGAATGTGGCTTATTAATCTCTCCTCTACCACAGTGCCCAGCACATATCTGGGATGATAAATATTTATAAAATATAATTAAGCACAGAACATTTGATTTAATTCTAATTGCATCTCTGTGAAGTTAGGCCAGTACTGTTATCTCTATTTTGTTGGAGTAGAAACAGAGATTCACAACAAAGCACAGAAAAATCAAGTCATATCCCACCCACTTTTCTTTATTATCAGGACCAGCAATAATTTAGATTATTTTGTTCCCCAAATTGAGAATTTAAGGAGCAATCTGGCCAAGCATTTACTTATACAACACAAAAATGAGGCAAACCCATCCGGATATAATTAACCTTACCAGTCTCTACTGCTGATCAGAGTTTAAGGATGGAAGCCTTGGCAGGACTTTGTGCGCGGTGCACTTGCACTTTGTAGATTATATGTATGTTCTTCTCAGTCTGTGCCTCAGAGTTTCCAAGCCTTCTTGTTTCAGGACTGTTCTTCAGGCAAACAGATTCCAGTAAGGATGTGTGTTCCCACATCACTCCTGTTGGGCCCCGGCTAACAGAGATTGCTTACTTTTGGACCGTAGAGTGACTTTTTGCCCTGGTTTTCTTCAAATGTGCTTCTGCTGATTAGACATGATGAGATTTCCACCGACCTCACTTGAGGCAAGATTGCCAGTTTTGAGGAATGAAATCCAGAAAGTGTTTGTGTTCAGCAAAATAATTGGGCCCACACAGGAAAAAAAAAAAAAGTTTGTTAGATGTAATTTCCATGAATTTTGTTCATTTCATTGATCAAGTTCTTTGGCATTGCATCTATAGGAATTCCTTCGCAGAAGATGAGAACTTTCAAAAACCACAAGTGCCATTTGATGCAACTGAACATAAAAAAGGTAAAAGGATAGTCCCACTTAATTCAATATGAAAATTAGTATTGCATAGAAGGAAAAACATATAAAATTGTTTAGCTTCATTAGCAATCAAAATGAAAATTAAACAAGGAAGTGCTGTTTCCTTCATAGTTGGAGATGTTTTTCTTCTTAAAAATAATAGAGTAGGGGAGAGTATGGAGAAGTAAGTACTCTCATGTTGCTGGTAGATGTATGAATTAGAACCTTTCATAAAGGGTCATTTAACAACATACAAAAAAAGCTTTAAAGTTATTTTTGTAGGCCAGAAATATCACTTCTGGATACTAATTTTAAGGAAATAACTTACATTGTAAACAAAATTTTATTACAAAAATTATTAATAAATGAAAAAATAGAAGCCATCTCTATTGCAATAATAGTGGACAAGATAAATAAAATAAGCTCTACTCATCCAATAAAATGCTACAAAGACATTCTAATATTGTGGAATAATATTTATCACATGAAAGATGTTTTTGATATATTGTTAAGTGAAACAATTGCCTACAAGCACCATGAGCCTCAAGGAAAATTAATCGTGATTTTTATTTCACCTCTTGTATTTTATCTATAATTTCTAATTTTTCTTCCTTTGATTTTATTCTATTTTCCATTTTTTTTCCTAAAGAATACTTGAACTTTCATTGCATGGAAAGAAAATATTTGTAATTTTAAGAAGGAAAAAAATAAAACATACCATATCTACAATTTTAAAAAAGTCAAGGTTTTCTTACTAAAAGTCAAGGTTTAATCCAATTCTTGTGAGTGTGTGGTGCCCAGACCAGCAGCATCAGTATCACGTGGGAAACTTGGAAAATTCAGATCTACTGAATCAGAATCTCTGGGTGTGAGGCCCCGCATTCTGTACTTTAACAAGTCCTTCAAATGATTCTGAGCACACTAAAGTTTGGGGGTCACTGCTTCAATAGAGTGAATCAGCAGGCCCACTGGGGAACTGATGATGAACTGATAGTCTGTCTTCCTCTCTCCCACCTTTTTTTTGCCCTTTAGAGTGAACGTTTTAAGCACTAAGTGTTGTTATTCACTCATTTGTACCATACATATTTATTAAGAAGTATTTTAGATAGATATTTGGTTGAATTCAGAAACTTAGAGTAGGTATCATTTGAACCAGCTGGATAAAATTTCTCTAATTCTAATAATTTGGGAAACTATAGCCCCAGGATTATAGAACTAGAAGGAATTGTGAGAGAGCACCTTGAGTCATCAAATGACATTTAGACTATATTTCTCCCTTAATATTTTCCTATTTGAAATCATCATTCTTTTTGAGATATGAACCAGATAACATCTTTCATTGAACCTAGGTTTCGATTTAACTTAGAAGTACTTTCTGATGTAATAAAGTTACATATAAAATATATTTCTTTAAATTACACTGTGTTTGAGATTACTAAATATGTATTCTTTTAAATTAACAGTTTCCAATTTAAATTTATTTTTTTTAGTTGTGCTTCCACAAATTACGAATGCAACCAAAGAAGTGCATTGCAGAAATGGTGAGTTCCAGTGGAGGCGCATCAGTGGCATTATTTACAGGCATGGCCCTGCCTTGAATGAGCCATCATTTTATTTTATTTTTGTATCTTTAGGCTATTAATTTACTTTAAGTAAATTATTAGAAGGCATGAGGTTTCTGGATGAGTCAATATCTGTCACTTTTGCATAAGAACATGTTTTAATTTTCTAGTTTTGAACTTGAAATGTTATCCTATATGTGTATTTGTTTGAAGTCAGTGACTTCCCTCCCAGCTTATGTGGAGGGGTCCTATGGGTGCGCAGGCTTTATGTTGGAGGCTGCTCAAGGGAAAAAGCTTAGCTCCCCTGCTTTATACATGGGTTTTTAGGACTCACCACCTCACAGTGATCCTTCTGCCAGATTGTTGATAATAGGACTTGAGTCAAATTTTCTTTACAATAATTGAGAGCTTTTAAGCTAATTTTCAATATATTTCCTTAAAATTTGTGAATTTTTTAATCTAAGTATAACCAAGAAATGTGTATATTACATTTCAAGTATTATATGAATTTTAAAATTTAAAAATAATTTTCTTCACTCTCTGCTCAGCATTATTCCAGTGGTCTTGCAAATAAATCACTCTAGAGAATCTAACTGACTTTTCCAAGATTACAGAGTTATTAAATGCCAGAGCTGGGTTATGAAGCTGGGTCTTCAGATTCTCTGTCCAAAATTCATAAATTACCTTAATATCCTATAATAATATGATGGAAAAAAATTAGAGTTCGACTTAGCAGTTTTTTTGTAATCTTTTATAACATATGTATTTGATGCTATATATATATATATAATGCTAAAGCATGTACTTAGAAAATTTAGCCTTTCACAAATAAAAAAAATCTTTTCTTATAAAACATTAAAGCTGAAAATAATTGTGGATTAAGGTCTAATTTATTATAAGTCTTCTAATTTAATAAAATCTAATTTGTATCTACTAAGATGTAATTCATTCACTATGTTTAACAGGGTCATTAAAGTTAGGGTACATTGAAAAGTTATATAATAATGTGGTTTAATAGAATCCACAAATACATCCAATTAAAGAAAAAAAGCATTTTAAATAAGGTATTGCTAATCAAGAAAAGATAACAGATATTACTCATGCTGTTCTTTCCCTGCTTCTACCATTCAATATCTTACTCCCACAGAAATACATGCTACTCAGTTCAGTTCTCTTAGGAGACTGCTGCCTAGTGTGTAGTGGAAAGTAAGAGCAAGATTAGACTGAACGTTTGGCAAGAGTCTGCTGTGTGTTAGGCTTTGGCTTGATGCAGCATCAAGAAAGCCGGTTCACCTCTTTGGTCTTCTATTTTCTCATTTATAAAATGAAGTTACTATATGAGGTCATTTAATTTTTTTTTCAGTTTCTAGGTAACATGGTATAGATAATGTGAATGTCAGATAAGTTCTTCAACACTGCTCATTTTTTATGTTAAAAAAATGGATCTGACCTGTGTCTTCACAATTAATCTTCCTATTTTTGTGGTAAAAGACTTTAAAGATAACTGAATAATGCCTCAGAACAGGTGGGATTATATTTCAGAGTTTAGGCTGTTCTCATGTTTAATATGAGTTATGATGATCCCTCAAGAGGGCAATAAAATTTTGTGGTTAAAAGAAATACATTAAAAGCAACCAAATCTTCAAACAGCTTTCCCACACATACCTGCCAAGTAGGTTAAGCAGCCCACTACCATCATACCCCACATGGGGTTCTCCACAGATCTAAGGTAAGCTGGCCAGGGACAAGTTGGGACAGGGACGGGAAAGATGCCAAGAAAACACCAGGTGTTTGTAGGCAGTGACACTGATGATTCAGTTGAATGTGATGTCAGGTGTACGTGAGCTTTCTAACAGGAGTCTAGGATGCAGCACTGAAGCCAGAGGTGAAGTTTCTAATGAACCCCCAAACAAGTACTTGCTAAAAATCTTGCGTAAAAGTAGGATCACATATTTTATCTCATGTAGGGCTAAGTTTCAACATTGCAATGGGAGAGCCCTACTGGAAACTTTCACTGTTAAGTGTAAGTGTAAACTATAGGGAAATCAACTCCCCATAACTATTTCATAAAATATATACATATGTTAAATTGAAGTACATCTTCTATAATTACTATTTTGAAAAAAACCCTTCCATTTTGATGTTTATTTAACTGGTTTAGAGCACAAGTATAGTACAAGTATTTAAATTCCTTTTTTTGCCCAGGAAATGGTCCTCTGCAAAGCACTTTCATGTCACCGCATGTCAGCTTGTTTAGAATGTGAGGTTGGGTTTACAGTCTCCAATCAGCTCTCATGACCAACAACAGCCTGTTTTTACTGTGCTTAACTCAGTGCCTCAAACACAGACTATGCTGGGAAAAAATCTTTGACAAAAAATGCATTATTAACAAGTGGTTGAATTAGAGTACAAAGTTATGGACCTTTTCAAGATGAAAACTAATAACATGATATTGCCCTCATTTTTTATTTTTTAAATTTATTATAGAAGATTTAGGAGGTGGTATGATCATCAAAATTATAGTTGTAAAATACCTATATCCATCAGCCAGATAAAAATTTTTGGTAACAAGTAAAATTGATCAGGCAGGTGGTTTACTCAATTCACTGATTTATTCTAGTAAATTGACTACTTGTTTATTTTTTTCATTACAAGTTTTTCCTACAAAGAAATTCCCACATATCTGTTGTATTGTTCCTAATTTATACCTGAGTGATTTTTTCTTCCACTGACTGAGGAAACCATAGGGTAGGTCAAAAATTTACAGATTTTTTATTTTCATCATTTTAGTGAATGATGGGAGTTATACTGTGACCTAGTTCTCACAGCTAGAATAAAATATTCATAAGGTTGGTGGAACCCATTACCATGGATTTGGTTATGCATCTCCATGTCTGTCAGAGAAATTAAAACTTTTGGTATTGCTGAAGCACAGAGTCTAAGATGTAATAGGAGACGCAACAGATACAGAGGAAGACAAGGAAGAGATTGTGAAGTGCCTTGCCTGCTTTATTAGGGGTTTGGACTGAATTCTGGAGATGATGAGAAACCATTAAAACATTGAAGACAAATCTGATGATTTGATTTTAGGAAACTCATGGCAATTGTCATATAAAAAATAAAATAAGAGGCCTGGACAGGCAACTCAGTGGGTTGGAGCATCGTCCCGCACATCAAAGGCTGTGGGTTCCATCCCTGGTTGAGGTGCATATGAGAGGCAACTGATGGATGTTTCTCTCTCACATCGATGTATCTCTCTCTCTTTCTTTCCCCTCCTTTCTAAAACCAATAAGCATGTCCTTGAGTTGGCATTAAAAAAAATAGAGGAAGAGACAACCGTTAATCAGATAATCTATTTTTTTAAGTTCAGTTGTGTAACTTCACACAGAAAATTCCGTTATTGTTTTTGTTGCTAAGTTGTTTAACGTCACTGAACATTTAATTTAAAGGCAGTGCAAAGACACTTTTATTTCACCAATTTTTGTAGAATTAGCTATATTTTTCTTTACTGGAACTTTATTGTCTATTGAAAAGTATTCCCTTCTTATACTTCAGTGTACTCTCTTAGGCTGAGGTGGCTGGGGTAGGGAGGGAATGTTGGGTACCCTGTGATATCTTTCTCAGTGTTTTGTATAAGATTGGAGTTCATATTCTTTGCTCCACTCTGCTGCCTGCAAACCACTTTATCAATCCAATGGCAGTTTAACGACACTCCCTATTCAGAAATTTTCCTCATTTCCTGCTGGTACCCTTCTGTCACCACCCCACAGAGTCATCACCCCCATTTACACAGTTGCTTGAAATATGCAGTAAATGCCATGAACATGTTATCAATCCACTGGAGAGATATTTTCCCACCTCCTGTGCCTTTAAACTTTTAAGGGCTGGACAAAAAATGTGATCTACATAACACCAAGTAAAGGCATAGCTGTGATATAAAGGAAATGCTACCACATTTGACAAATAGAGGTAACAAATCAACTCTGACCAGTTGTCTTTTTTTTTTTGTCATAAAAAAAACAGGTGAAGACAAACAATGTCATATCAAGCAGATCTTCACACTTCCACATTTGGAACTAAGTCCTGAATTTAACCCGAAGATCAAAGATTATTACTCTGAAGTCCCATTTGATGTGGTAACAGTGACAATTGGAGTGGAGACTTCTAACTGTCAGTGCAAGGTGTACCTGCATGAACGGGCAGGACCAAGGTACAGAATGCTGCTGGGCCGGTGATGACATCACATTTGGAAACAGACAATTGAGGCAACCTTTGAAGGTGGTTCAGAAAAGCTGAGGCA